>MU228074.1:631254-674929 GCA_018584345.1 Thuja plicata
TCAGCCTCCTTCTTAGACTATCAATAGGCTTTAGGTAAGACTGATGCTACTATCATGAATCAACCTTTTTGGTAATCTGTTAGGATATACCTCAATTATAGAAGACAGTTAAGTCCTGCTCTGTTAATAGACTTAATGCTTCAATGGTTAAACTGAAACACAATGACCTATTTCCAATGCAACTTTGAATTGCAGATATTCAGATCTATTTATGTACAATACCTCTCTGATCAATGTATCAATTCAATTCCTTTGTACTTCACACTTTCTTCTCTGTGATGTTGTTCTTCACTATTCGTCGGTGTCTGCAGAATTCTTTAGCTCTCCCTAGGCTTGATTGATCAGGAGTGTATGAAGTTTATCCTTCACCAGTTTCTCTTCAGCATCTTCTTTCAATTCACTCCCCCGTGTATCTGATTGCTTTTGAAAATTAATTATGCTTATCTCTTATATAGACACGATATTTCTTTATTTATGATTCTTGATTCTTGGCATGAAAAACAATCCAGCTAATTTGATTTACGGCTTTAACTCTTGATTTATCTCGTAGTTATCTTCTTTCCAACTGTATAAATCAATTGCTTAACTATGGTTGAATAAAATAAATAAAACAATCAGTTAAGTCTATCCTTAAACTCTGCCAACTAGATTTTTTGTCATTTTCTGATCTCTCTGTTCTGTCGGTCAATTCTGCAGTTCGTCGTCGTGACAACTGTCAGTTCCATCGGTGTAACTTCAGTTAGCTTCAGGATCTTCGTCCGTCGGGAATCATTGGATCTTTCTTGTTAGACAACTCTGTTTTCATCTCGTCAAGCATCCTGTGATTCTTCTTCGTCAGGCAATACTGTCTTCAGCTCATCGGGCATCATTGTGACTTTATCTTTGTCTTTACCGATGGTGTGCACTCCATCGGTGTGGTTTGTCACTTAGTGAATACTTGACTTTTATGCATTTCTGAAAGCATAACCTCTGTTCCATTGATTCTTTGAATTCTTTGGCATTATGAACATGACCGTACAGATGATATCAAGTTGACATCAATGACAATAAAAACCACTAACTGGTTTAATATTTTTCATTATCTTCAACTTAACATTATCAAACATTCAATCAGTTACTTGTCATCATAGTGCAAGAGGAGTCATCCAATGAACCTAAAAGTAATCTCATGATCTAAAGGATACTATGGAGTGAGAAAGATAAGCAAGATTGGATCAGGAAAATTTTGTTCAAGACCAGATGTAGAGTTGCAGACAAAGTTTCGAAGGTCATTGTTGACAGTGGAAGCTCGGAGAATCAGGAATCTGAGGAAATGGTTGCAAATTTGTAGTTGGAGAGGATGAAACATCCAAAACCCTACAAGATCTCATGGATCAAGGATGAACATACATTAAATGTGAGTGAACAATGTATTGTGAATCTAAAAATTGGAAAATACTAAGATAAGGTGTTGTGTGATATTATGCCTATGGATTGTTATCATATTTTGTTGGGTAGACCTTGGCAACATGATAGACATGCTATACATGATGGAAGGCTGAATAGATATTCTATTTGGGTTGATGGTAAGAAACAAATATTGTTACCTTTGGTTGAAGAATATGTTGATGAATTATGCACATTTGTGAAAGTTTGTCTAATGGAAGGTAGACAATTTGTTAAGGATTTGAAAATAAATGATGTTTGTTATGCTTTGATTCCTAACAAACCAAGTAAGAATACAGAAGATGACATTCCTGCAGAAGTTGGAAAGTTTCTCATAGAGTACAAGGAGATAATTTTAGATAATGTACCTGATGGTTTGCCACCAATGAGAGATATCAGTCACTGTATGGATCTAATTTCTGGAGCTAGTTTGTCGAACAAAGAACCACATAGGTTAACACTGACTAAGAATGAAGATCTTAACCGAAAAGTTCATGAATTGTTGAACAAAGGTTTGATTCGAGAAAGTTTGAGTCCATGTGCAGTACCAGTTGTGTTGGCACCTAAGAAGAATGGAGAATGGAGAATGTGCACTGATTCCAAAGCAATTAACAAGATCACAATGAATTATAGGTTTCCTATACCAAGAATGGATGACATAATGGATTGTTTGAGTGTAGAAAAGTATTTTACCAAACTTGATTTGAAAAGTGTGTATCATAATATTAGAATTAGAGAAGGTGATGAATGGAAGACTTCTTTTAAGACAAAGGAAGATTTGTATGAGTGGTTGGTTATGCCTTTTGATTTAACTAATGCACCCAATACTTTTATGAGGTTGATGAATGAAGTTTTGAAGAAATTCTTGAATAAATGTGTGATTGTATAATTGGACGATATTCTGATATTCAGTAAGACTAGATAAGAGCATTTGATGCATATAAGGCAAGTGTTGCAAAGATTGAAAGAGGAAAAGTTGATATATCTAAAGAAATGTTCCTTCATGAAAGAAGAGTTTGTGTATTTGGAATTTGTGATTTCGGCTGATGGTTTGAAGATGGATCCAGAGAAGGTTGAAACTATACTTAGTTGGCCTACACCTGAGAATGTTACTGATGTAAGATCATTTCATGGATTGGCAAGTTTTAGCAGGAATTTTATCAGAAATTTCAAGTCTATTTGTAATGCTATGACTGAAACAATGAGAGGAGACAAAAGAGAATTCAAATGGACACATGGAGCTTATAAGAGTTTTGAGACTTAAGTTGAAATTTGTTGAATTACCTGTGTTAGCCTTACCTGATTTCAATAAGGTATTTCAAGTTGAATGTGATGCAAGTGGAAGTGCAATCGGAGTTGTGTTGACTCAAGAAGGTAAACATGTTGCTTTCTTTAGTGAAAAGTTGAATTGTTCAAAAAGGAAATATTTTGTCTATGATCAAGAGTTATATGCTATTGCTCAAGATATGAAGAAGTGGAGACATTACTTGATGCCAAATGAATTTGTATTGTATACTGATCATAAGGATTTACTGTATTTGGGTAGTTAGAATAAGTTGAATCAGAGACATATGAAATGGGTTGAGTATTTGCAAAGTTTTACATTTATGATTAAGCATAAAAGTGGAGTTTCTAACAGAGTTACTGATGCATTGAGTAGAAGAAGATCTTTGTTAACTGAAATGAGAATTGAAGTTGTTGGCTTTGATGACATGAAGAATCTGTATGACTATGATCCTAATTTTTCAGAGCAGTGGAGAGTATGCAGAGCACCTAATACAAATCAATCAAGTATGAAGACTATTTCATTCAGGAAGATATGTTGTTCAAAGGTATTTAGTTATGTATACCGAGAGGATCAATGAGAATTAATATGATTAAAGAGAAACATAGTAGTGGATTGGCTGCACACTTTGGTATTGATAAAACATTGAGTTTGCTGAAAGAGAGGTATTTTTGGCCTCAGTTGTATAAGGATGTTCAAAAATTTGTGAAAAGTTGTGGAGTCTGTCAAGTTGCAAAGGGAGTAAGTTAGAATACTGGTTTGTATACACTTATTACTGTTCCTAAGAAACCTTCGAGTGATATCAGCATGGATTTTGTTCTTGGCTTACCTAGGATAGCAAGAGGTAATGATTCTATATTTGTTGTTGTGGATAGATTCTCTAAGATGATACATTTATACCATGTAAGAAAACATCACATGCAGTACACATAGAAGATATTTTCTTTAAGGAAATTGTTAGATTGCATGGATTACCGAAGAGTATCATCTCTGACCGAGACAGTAAATTTGATGGCTACTTTTGGATAACACTTTGGAAGAAGTTGAATACTTGAAGTTTAGTTCTACATTTCATCCACAGACTGATGGACAAACAGAGGTTGTAAACCGAAGTTTGCGTAACTTGTTGAGATGCTTAGTTGGAGACACACCAGGCAATTGGGATTTGATGTTGGCACAAGCAGATTTTGCATACAACAATTCAATAAATAGAAGTACTGGAAAGACACCATTTGAGACTGTTCATGGCACACAACCAAGAGGTATATCAGATTTGAGAGATATTATTGATGAAGAGAAAAGAAGTGTTGAAGCAGAAGAATTTGCAGAATTTATAAAGACATTGCATGAAGATGTAAAACAGAAGCTGGAGAAAAGTAATCTGAAATACAAGGATGATGCATACAGATCAAGAAGACATAAAACATTTGAAGTTGGTGATGTTGTAATGGTTCATTTGAAGAAAGGAAGATTTCCTATTGGAACATATGGTAAACTGAAGATGAAGAAATTTGGTCCCTGCAAGATACTAAGAATATTTGATAGTGGAAATGCTTGTGAAGTTGACTTACCTGATGACATGGATATATCACCTATATTCAATATTTCAGACTTGTATGAATATCATGAGCCTAATGAAGAAGTGACTGTACCAAGTGATTATCCAAAGAAGCAGATAGAGGAAGCTGAAAAGATTTTGAAACAAAGAGTTGGAAGAAGCACAAGAGGAAAAGAATACATGGAGTATCTGGTAAAGTAGAACAACAGACCGATTGAGGACTCACCTTGGATTTCTCAATCGAAGTTGGATTCATTTCAGGTTGGACCTGATAAATAATTCGGAGAATCATTTCTTGTAACCCCAAGTGTCTGATGCAGGAGCATCTTGGGTCTTTGGCAATCCTGCACAACCAAAAAGATGTTTGTTTTCAGTTCTTTAATTTGTTCTCTGTCACTCAGGTTCTTCTACTCAGGCATGCTTGTCTCTGTCGCTCGGGTTCTGTTGCTCGAGCATGCTTGTTTTCTATTTCTCGGTCATGCTTTAACCGACGAGTTTCCTGTTGCTCTGGCTTCTCTTTTGACGCTCGGGTTCTGTTTTCCTGCTGCTCGGGGTGTTCTTTGCCTGAGTCTCTCTGTTGCTCGGTCATGCTTTTCCCGAGATGCTTATTTTTCTTAAGTTAATTTCAATGTCTTAATTGATTTGGGGTCTCTCATTGGGATCTGTGTGGACCTAAATCTGGGTCTCACTTGTGGATTTGAGCGTCGACTTCCTTGTTGGACTCTTATATATATTGGGTTGTATGTTCTTAGTTTAGGTATCATTCTTAGAGAAAGAAGGCAAATGTTTAGATATTGAGATCGAAGGTCTGTGACCTCGCATGCATGTAGATCTTATTGTAATCCATTGAATATATGGCCAAAACTAGGAAGGCCTTACAGCCCGGCATGTAATGATTTTGATCAATTAATGAGAAAAGATCTTTGTGTTCTCTTCTCTCACTATGTTGTTGTGTTCCGCATTGTTTCTGCAAGGTGGTTTGGTAGTTGGGTGAGCTTTAGGCCCCTTCTTCTCCTCCCTCTCCTTGCGTCACTCACCAATAGCTTCCAAATTTCCATTCAATTCTATGCTCATTTGGTTTGCCTCCTGACTCATTAGAACAATCTGATTGGTGATCTCATGATGATGTTCAGTAAGTCTTTGTATTTCTGACTCTTTCTCTTGTAGCTTTTCAGTGATCTTCCTCTTGTCATCAATTGCTAGTGTTCTTTCTTTCTCATCTTGTCTAGCATTATTCATAACCTCAATCATTCTTACCATTTGTGTCTCTTGACTGATTTGTAGTGATTTCACTTGTCCAGTCAGATGTTGATTGATTTCATTTAGGCTTGTAATGCTTCCTTTAGATGTGTCTGATGTGTTGAGAGATGTAGATCCCGATGACTCAAATAAATCAGGTATCTCTTCTTCATGATAGTTTGATTCATTACAGCGAGATGCCATAATCTTTATTTCATCCAGTAGTTGTCTCATCTTGACTCTAGCTTCTTTATATTGCTTATAGAAGATCTGTATCTCTAACTTCTGATTCTCAATACTCTTGTCTAGCTTGTACATTTCCATTGTATGATCTTTTCTCTTAAGTCTTTTAAAATTTTCCAAATAAGAGATCTAGCTCTGATACCAATTGTTGGAAATAATGGAATGGTGTGTACTGAGAGGGGAGGGTCGAATCAGTACCCTTAAAAATTTTATCACTTAACCTTAATCATCTTACTAATCAATACATTGTATTACCAACCATTTGTGTTATTCTATCTTTATGCATGTAATATCAATTCATAAACTCAATTAGCATGTAAAAATTCATAGAAACATTCATGAAATGTATTGACACGACACAAGATTTGGTAACGCAGAAAACCTCTGTTAGAAGGTAAAAATTGCGGTGGGGATGAAACTCGCAAAGCTTCACTATCTGCATAATGGAAGGGGTCGGTTAAGGCTTACAATTTTGATCACTTCTGATGATCTACCCTGTTATGAGTAATTTTGAGACTGGTTAAGGTCTACTCTATTAAGAGATTTAGCAACACTGTTTAGTGTGCACTCGGTTAAGAGATTTACAAAGGATTGTTAAATCCACCTTTCTCAAGGATTTCTTCTATTTGCTACACTTGTTAGAATGTAGTCAAAAATATTCATTGACCTAAGTATATGCAATCTAGAATTAATTATTACAAATCCAATAAAGATTACATGTATATTTATCACCTACAGTGATTGATCAATACCTTTGTTCTGCTTGGTAGCCTTAAATCTGGTTCTTGATAACATGTTTCATCTTTTGTTCTTCTGCATACAACTCTCAGTCTTATCCATAGATGTGCTTCTCGGCTACAATCATCATCACACACGTGTTATGATTGATTACATGTCTATTTATGCAATGAGTTTGACCTAAATGAGTTTGACGTATTACAATGATAACTCTATGATCGAAGGTTTACAACTTGACCTTGATCTCCTAGTTTGCATGTTTCTAATCAGTTAGACTTATTAAAACAATTACAATTACATTGCTTGTCCCTCAAGAAATGGATTTAAAGCTAATCAAAAAGCTAAATATAAAACAACACAAGTGTTTTATCTGACGTGGAAGTCAGATCCACATTTCTCGAGATTTATAACTGTCTCTCGGTAGACCGGTGCTTGGGTTGCTTTGTAGTCTGTCGGGTTCCTCTGTTATCTGTTATGTCGAGTTACAATTTAATCTTCTTGTCGGGTTCCTCTGTCGAGTTGCTCTGTCGGGTTCCTCCTGTAACATTTTTGGGTTGCACTGGTAAATTCTGTTGTCGGGTTCCCTTGTGAACTTGTCTATCGGGTTGCACTAAACCTGTCTTTTGGTGTTGGTGTTACCGACGGTTTCAAAGTTGTTTTCCTTTGCATACTAATGGAAAAATATGTCTTCAAGGTCTACCTAGTATAACTGGATAACTACCCAATGTGGCCTTGGGTGAAAGGATCATGAAATCAATAGGGTACTCCCAAGAATCAAGGGTAACAACCAAATCTTCTACCATATCATCAAGTTTGACTATAAAACTATCGGCAAGTTACAAGACTGTAGGAGTGGCTCTTAAGCTGGTAATATTAAGTAGTTGCATAATTTCTTTAGTCATAACATTAATGGCTTCCCTTAAGTCAACTAATGAATTCTTAACATGAACCCCATTGATAACAATGTTAACTACTGGACTGCCAAGGTCAGAGTATTTAGGAATAGAGGCCTTCTCAAGCATTAAATTAGATAGCTGACCTAGCACATGGATAGTTTTAGGATCTTTCTTCTTTCTTCCTGGCTTCTTTAAACAAGCCTCCCTAATTGTTTTATTATAGATAGAAACTTCTTTTATAGCTTGAAATAGGGGTATCTTAACACAAATGTATTTAAATTGGTCAATAACATCAAAAGTAGACTCGTCTTGTGGCTAGGCTACCTCATTATTAAGTCTATGAGGAAATGGAGGAGTCTTGGCAGGTAACTTAGATTGTTGACGTCGATGCATTGAGGTTGGTTGAACAAATTGGTCAGCATATTCTTCTTGGGGTAATTCCTCTATTGGTACCTTTGTTATAATAGGAGAAGATGGTGCTAGAAGTGTAGTGTCTGACTTGAGGTGGGCATTATTAACATTTAGAGCATATGCAGGTTGTTGATTTGGGTTTGTGGAATAGACTTTTTGTTGATGGGGTTTATTATTGGGATTAGGTGTTGGTTGTATTGGCACCTGCGTAGACTTTGTTGGAGATGTATTTGCAGTATCAGGAGGATGCGACATTAAAGTTGGTTGTTGAGGTTGTTGTAGGTAACCAAATGACTAGTTAGGCCATTGCTGACCACCCCTCCACTGAGGTGATTATTGTCAATTACCTTGTGGTGATTACCACTAATTTTGGGGTTGTTTCCAATTATTTTGGGGTTGTTGTCAATTCCCTAGAGGGGTTTCCATTGAGGTGCAAGATTTTGGTAGTTTGGCTATTGAGGTTGTGTTATTTCAAGGTTGGGACTGATAATTTTTAGAATTAGGATTAAACTAAGGTTGCCACTGATTAACAAAAGCAAAATTTGAAAAAGGACCACTAAAAGTCAAGGGATCTTGTGGCATACCTTGCCTTGGAGCCCATGGTCGCCTTTGAGCAATGTAGAAGACATGATCATCATCTCCTTCCACTGAGTTGAACTCAGTTGGTATGTGTTTTGCCTCCATATTAGCAGCAATTTTGCATATGTAATCTTTCTTCTTGTGTCTGCAGTGAGGGCAATATTCAACAAGCATTGCCTCTGCTTCTTCATGCTTCTTTTTGGCTTGCATGGTGTCCAACTTTGTAGCCATATTGTTGATAATGTCTTGTTTAAAGTCAAATAGTAGATGAGTGATTTATGTCCTTGAGACTCCATTATCAGTTGATTTGCTAGTAGCAAATTTATAGCCTCTTCCTTTTTTAACAGTTGCTCTTGAGTAGTTAAGACATATTTTCTTGATATCATCCCAAGTTGATTCGGTGATATCTCCTCCTGCCATCAAGTCCAATGCTTCAATGCAACCATCATTGATCCCCCTCAAAAAGAGAAACTTTTGTGATTCTTCATTCAACTGATGGTTGAACAACCCCACACTAAGTAATAATAATCATGCTAAAGCTTCTTCTAGGAATAGTATATTCAAACTAAGGATTATATTCCCTATCATGAAGTGCATTTGAATTGTCAACCCGGGGATGTAAACTTGAAATGGGACAGCACGATTTGTGCACTAAGTCTCTCATAGAGTCATATCACTTAAGCTACAGGAAGGAAAATGCATAAAAGACACTTATGCTATTGCTGAAGGAAAGTAAACACACAAAACTACTTAATAAAATTAACGTTGATAACCATTAGCTCAACTCTAACCTATTCTATCAACACAAATCATTCACTATAATTATCCCTGCAGGTGCTACAGGAACATACATGAATTATAATGTTGCAGGAGGAAACAGTAAACTCTACTTGAAATGTTATAAATGTTGAAAGCAACCTAATCTAGTCTACTCTAATCCACCTTCCAAGTGGGCCCCCTTGGTCAACTTCTGCTAACTACTAACACATAATATAACTCAAAATCACTCCATTATATTTCTAGAAAAACTGATTACATCATAGTGAAACAATACACGAAATTAAAAGAGTAACTTCCTTTTTGATTGCAACAATGGTACCCAAAAACTAGAAACTACAATCTAACAATCATATCCCTTATATAGAGGATTGTTATTTATTTAAAACAGAAAGATAAGGTCTAACTGATTCACACCATAAAGAAAGGAGAATGCAATAGCCCATGACTAAACATCATAAAGACTGGATAACCATTCAACAGAGTATTGACCGCAGAGAAAATATAGCATAATTGCCCTCCTATATTCCCTGAAATGATAGTTCCTTCAATTTAGCAGGCATGTCTCGCGGTGCTATAACGGTTCTCCTTATCGCAATTGAGACTTCATCGTTTCCTCCTCAATGTTGTCGATCCACTCTCAAGTTGCTCCTCTTTCCTAGCAGATTAGTAGCACGTGCATATATATTCAAGTCAACTATTCAACTTAATCCAAATGTTAGAACATGTCGTTCAAACAATTATATGAAATACTGCAATAGATGTATAATATTTAGCAAGGTATGTCACTACTATCTACCCATAGGTCTTGGTGGTTCTGACTGTACTTATATCATGATCATAAGTTCAAATACTTAAAAGTTTCACAAGTGTTTTGGAAATGTCTTAAAACAGGATATAAAATCAACATAAAATAGAGACAAATTATTGCCCCATCAATGGTGTGTGGACTTTTGTAGGCTGAATAGAAACCTTGATCCTCCAAGCTTTCATCTTCTTTTTTATGTATTCTAAAAATAGCATCTCCTCTCATGTCATTTCCTCTGCAGTATTCTTTTTACTTTGATAAGAATGTTGCCTTCATCTCATCCCAATCATGCACAACATTACCCCCTAAGCCCATAAACCATCTAAGAGTTGACTCTTTTAGAGTGGCAGGGAATAACTTGAGCCTATGAGCATCAGTGGTGTAGTCAAAACTTTGACAGAGAATGTCAAATTCAAAGAGGAATGTGTCAGGGTCCTCTGTGACCAAGCCATAAAAATTGGGAAGAGCTGAAGCAAGAATATTCTTAAGGTTGTTATTGTCATGTTGATCAGTAATAGGAAATGGAAAGGTTGTTGCCAACATTGGTGGATCTCTAGTTTGATAAACCACTAAAGCCAGCTAGTTATCACCTTGATTTTGATTGGATGGGTTCACAGGAGGGCGAATATGCAAATTAGCCAAGATATCAGCAAAAGGATTTGGGTCAAGTGGCTCTTCAAATATGTTTAGACCAACAGGTTCTTCTGAGGAAGATGAAGAGGACGCTAAATTTTGTGTAGCATCAGTATATGTATTCTCTTCTTCTTCTTCTTCTTCTTCTTGGGGGCAAAAATTGCTCCTAATTGATCTTCAGGGTAACTAGGAAGGAATCTCCCTAATGCATCTCTTCTTCTTCTATGCATGCAGATTGATAGCTTCTGGCCAATTTAAGCTAGAATGAAACTTTCAAAACTATTGACTAAAGAAAACTAAAGATAACATGAAATGAACTAGAGATTTGACTCGACTGCAACAGGTAATCAACTTGACATCATCCCTGATAACGACACCAAAAAAGTAGGCCTTTCCAAATGGATAAATAACTCGAATCAACTCCTCTACTCACATATTGGTCATCTTAATTGAGCACCTATATGTCCTATAGTAAGGTTCATTTAATATGTCAACCTAGGGTCATGAACTTGAAATGGTTCTACACAATATATGCACTAAATTTCCATTGAGGTCATGCTAACTACTGCTAGAAAGGTAATAATATGCAGGAAAATAGATGTTTGAAAGCAAACCTACTTGGTTACCAACTACTTAAGCGTGATGAAGAGTGAAAGCAAATTACAGAAACCAAGTTCAGGTCTATCAGATAGGAAACTACTCCACATGTTTTTCCTGCAAGAACAGACATGGGAATTGTTTCCCAGTGGTTGCAGGAACAAACGAGCGACTGAACAATAACTGCAACAACTGCAAATAAACAAAAAAATGCACAGTATCACTCACCAAGTGGGCCCTTTTGGGTAAGTGGATCCAAGTTCTTCAACACGCTATAAACTCAAAATAATCATTGCTTTATTCGTATAACAAAAACTAATTATACATAGTACTGGAAACTGTGAAAACGGTATTACTGAAAATAGTTACATCATCATTAATCTACTGCTATATATCTTCTAGCTAACCTTCAAAGACGCTTCAACAACTTATTTGAACTAAAACTCCACAACTAACCAGCTAACTAACTAACTAAACACCTCTATTAAATAGATGGGTGCAGTTATTACATTGAAAGCAGAAAGGAGAAATTGTCTCAACAAGAAAGAAACAGTCTTCTTCTTATCCGCGAGAGAGAATCTAGGACAACAACTCCCTAGATTTGCTCTATATTAAAACATCACTGACCGTTCCAACTGGAACGTGGATCAATCAGTCTACAATGCTATCCTCCTTGTTGCTTCCGACTGTATGACTTGGTCCAAGAACCGGTGAAACACATTTAAGTGCTAGCTTGATCATTCTTTCATGTTCACCTATTCCTGCAGCGAAAGGTTAGGAGCACAAGAACATGGAGATACATTCATTCCACATTTCATGCATTTATTAAACTTCAGATTTCATTAATATGAATATATCACATGGCTGCAGGAAAAACAAACAACTTGGTTGCAGAAAACCTATTATGCTTCAATTATTCAAAAAAGAATAATATAAAGATAACCATGGTTTAAAACATAAAGTATTTCATCCATAAAGTGTTTATGTCCACATGTCATATGTTCATCAAATATTGTTTTAAAAGACATAAAACTATTAAAATCAGTCTTTAAACACCCATTAACCCTATGACAGTTCCAAGACAAATAAGAGAAACTAGGACAAAATAGGTTGTTATTTCAGCCCATCAATGATATTCACTTTGAAAAGAGATGAAAAGATTCAATTTAAGGCATTTCATTAGAAGTGGTAAATGAGTGCAAATGCTTTGGTATTGATTTTTACAACAAACTTAATTTGAAACATGCAAAGCAAAAAGAATTCAAGGAAGATGGAAAGCATTATATTCCTTACATAATAGATGTAAGAATGCAAAGTTATGAGATTAGAAAACCAAAAGGATATTTTTTGGTTTGTTAGTCACCCCTGTGATCTTCTACGGATATGAAATTCGGGGCATCATCATGTCAAATTAAAAAAAAGAGGCAAGTAGAAAGAATTTAAAAACATCTAATCACAACCAATCTCAAAATTAAAAAATCATTGTCCTATACAAGATTTTATTGGCATAAACTGTCACCTATCCTTTGGAAGCATCAATGATGATTTGTTTGTTAAGTTACCTAAAGAAGACTCAAAATATGAAAAAACACAGTTGGCCTAATATGATTTTGGCATAAACGCTAGATAAGAGGAAGAATACATGTCTATTTCGCAACATAGGAGTGATAAAGATAGGGAGACTTTTGTCGTAGAGTGCCCAACATACAAGGACATTGTAGCAATAATAAGAACATTTTAAAAATAGACAATTAAAAAAAATATTTGAAGAAATAATGTTGAACAAAACAACAAATCTATTGATAGAGCTTAAAAAATGTGTAAAGCTTTGATGCCATGTTTTAGAGGTGTGTTATTCTTAATTTCTCATACATCAACATGCACATTATTAAAATCCTTCTTTTATTTTTTTTATGATTAGAGGTATTTTACATTAAGATAAAAACAGATAGGGTACACTATTCACAAAAAAAAAGGGCTGAGGGATCCAAGATCACCCCGTGAAAGTTCACACGGCCAGAACCAGAAACATCAACTATTCATCAAAAAAAAGTAAGCCCTCAGGCAACCAAAGCAGTAGCAGCTGAGGGAGGAGGATCTCTGTCATCTGGATTTCCCCAAACATTGTGGCCATTGGGTGGGTCTGGAAGAGACCACCCATTCTCATCTTCTTTATCCTTCAATTCTCCTTCCTCCCACCGGGGAGAAATGGCAAGAGTCAGGCAAGGTAATTTATCAAAAGTGGCAAGAGGCCACGAAACATCTCCACTGGCAGGAGGCTAGCCAACATCAACAGCAGGAACAGTAGTAGAAGGCTAGCCGCCGGCTAGACTCTGACTAGGAGGAGAGACAGAGCGGCGCCTCCAAGCATCTTCGCCGCTAGAAGAGCGGCGAGGGTCATGAGACCGAGGTGTCTGGGAATGCCTGGCAGAAGAGCTACGGCCATGGCGGCGGAGTGCGGTTGACAGAAAGAGAGTCTGGCGGCACTCTGGCAACCGTACTAGGGGCATTGCCCCAATGCTGTAAAAGCTCCTCTAGATGCCCTATCTCAAGGGCCACTTTATCGGCTTGTATTTGAATCTACATCATGACATTATTAGAAATACAAGCTTTAGTGTACATGGAAACATTAATATTAAGATCACTGTAAGCAAACATGACAACATTTCTATCTTTCCAAAGAGTGAACAAAATCTCCATCTTGGAAGCATGCCAAATCTGGGTGTATTGAAAAGGGATTCTAGGTGAGTCACCCAATAAAACCATATGCCAAGAAAAAAAATCTAGCTGAAAAGGCTTAAAGAAATCATGAATCCAGCTCCAATATTGTCAAGCACGACGACAGAACCAGAAAATATGCATGAAAGTTTCTAGGAGGCCACAGAAAGGGCACCGAGGATCAAGAACGCCTAAATGTCTAAGCCTAACCCCCAAAGGCAAACCTTGAAAGATCACACACTAGGCAAAATGAGCAATTTTGGGTTTTGTAATAGCAGACCAAATTGTGAGAAACCGCATTCGTCAAGTCCTCTGAGCAGTGGTGATTAAGAGTGTCAACCATCGACAGATTGGGCACCAACCAGGCATAACCCATGCTGAGTTTGTAGTTAGTGAGAGGAGTCCAAGGATACCATTTCCAATCCTTCCACCATGGCTTGACAAAGTGAATATCAAGCTTGTGCAACAAGTGAGGAGGTAAGGCAGAGACCACAAGGTCAAAAGTCTATCGATCCGGGCGAGATAGCCTGAAATGCACCTTGAAGATCGTCCCAAGAACGAAGGCTCATAGTAGCTCTGGAAAACAAGTCCTTGGGGGTTCTAATGTCGCGCTTGTGGAAGCACAGAGCATGGATACCATGGATCTTAGCTAGAGGAAACACCTGATGAAAAAGAGGAGACCACCAGATGTTGTGCCGGTTGAAAGAGAGACCATCTCTAAAACCATTAACATCTTCCCACGCTCTCCAGATGCTTTTCACAACAAAGGTACCCTGGATATGAACAGGGTCGTTCATAATAAGAAGGGTATGAAAACCAATTCCCTTTCAGGCCGGTCGATGAACAGGAAATCCAGAAGATACACAATGTCCCAACAGGATCTTCCACACCTCATCTTTATTTTATTCATTTTAGGAATAAAAATAAACTTTAATCAAAACGTGGGGTATCCTGAATGGGAGGCACCTTCAAGATGGAAATGGAAGTTCCACGCCTGAAGGTAGCACATATGTTCACAGATCACTCATTTACCGTACTGCAAAGTGGTTTGGGCATATTTACAAAGCTCAACATTTAGGAGATGTTGCCTCTTTGCCAACCGTTTCTTGGAATCTAATTCATCTACGACTTCGTTTTTGCTCACTTGTAAAATTCTTGTTTACAGGGAGCTCCACAGTGGAAAAACAAGACGATATTGTGCATTCAACAGTCGGGAATACCATCAATGATATCGTGCCCAGCTGATATTCATAAGAGATACCTTTTCCAACACTTACCTGATGAGCGAATCTGTCAATAGTTCTCCTATGTCACACGCCGGTAATGTTCAGGTAGACGTAGCCATTTTTTCAATCGTTTGAGATTTCACCTTCCTCCGCATGTGTTAAATCAGTAGAATGATAAAGAAGAGATGCTGGAATCAGGTCTGACGGAATGGTACTTATGCTGAGATTAGATTGGTGTGGGTAGCCCTGCCTCTCTGGCATTGCAAAGGCATCAGTCAAGAGGACTAGAGCACAAGTTCTGCCTGCGCTAAGACAGGGATTGACAGTGCACCGCGTCTTTGAGATCGATGCCACACGGACTCAACTGTTACTGCAAACCCTAGCCCTCGTGATGAGCAGCTCCGCAAAATCCCCAACCCCTTGGTGTATGGCTCTGTAAAAGCCCTGACCCTCGTCCTTCTGTCGCTCTGGATAGTTGTCAATAATTTTAGGGTTGATAATTACAAACAAACAATGTTGACCAGAAATATATAAAAGTGTCTATACGAATGATACTGTAGAAACGTTTTATGCATTATTCATGTTTATATAGAAAATTGTTTTCAATCACGATACCCGTTCACAAAGTATGGAACCATCAAACAGCCAAACCACAGACAGTGAATTTTCTCAATCCTTTAAACAAAACCTAGTCTAGGAAGCAACTGCCTTTGTGCGCTATTGTTTTTCATATTTGGGATTGCTTTTGCCTTGCATCCGAATGGATGTGTCAATACAAAATGATTGTGTCCGAAACAATACAAATATAGATTTCATTTACTGAAACAAATATGATTCAGTACCTAAAACACATGAGATTAAGTAGGTGAAACATGCCTTAAAAAACACACCCCAAAAGAAGGAAAGTAGCGAGAATGCCTACAATAATTTTCTTGGAACAAGTCAGCACAGCTATTCTCCAACAACAGTTAGATACTCTTTTGATAAGTGAAGTCAGAATAACCGAATTTTAGTGGCTCTTTCCAGCATAAGAAGCAGCTGCCGTTGTTGTTCTTTGGGATCTGGCCTAGCAATTGAAGTATAGCACAAAAGAGACTGAGTAAACAATTTCCTCCCAATAACCTCAACACATTGCTACCTCCAACAGGAAGTAGTTTTTAATTGGAAAACGACCCCATCAGCTAATAGCAAATATCCAAATGAATTATCATTCCTTTATGAGCAAAAATCCTTCTACTTTGAGAGTTGTTGGTATAATTGAATATAAATATTACTGGGAAATATTTATAATGAGCGAGGACAGATTTAAAATTTTGCCACCCTTGGGAGATTATATTACACCTATATTTAACATTGTTAACTAGAAGATTACTAGCTGTGTGTGTCAAAAGAGTAATTAAATAACAACTATTTATTAAAAGTGTGTGTGTCATCTAGTGGCAAGTTGCCGTATTTCAAGCATCTGAAGTGCTGTGTAAAAATTTCTTTGGAGATGGATATGAGATCCCTGGTTGTGACCTCCCCAACTTTCATCAATTCAAAAAATAACAGTTATTTAGTAGAAAATTGCTGTTGAAGAAAAGTGAAACATAAAGGGCTACACATATATTTGACATTTCTATTTACGTCAAACAGACAAGTATTCAAGCTGAGAACAGGAGCTATTTTCTTCCCTAGACCATGGTAACCAAGGGGGTGGTGGAACCGATCATCCTATTGATTTACTTGCCAAGGATTGATTGTTTTGGGTTGCTGACCAGAACCTACTTGCCAATTAGTCCCTCATTTAACCACTTTGTTGGAACTCTTTCCTAGTAAACCCTGAACCTGGTTTGGATACAAGTTCCCTTTGTTCGTGAGTTATTTATGTGATGCAGCACTGGGTGTTTTCTGATGGCTACAGTAATTGTACGGTTTGCAACTTGCAATATATGCTCGCAACTTTTAATTATGGCTTTGTGTTTATCAATAAATGATCAATTTGTCAATCTTCTCTCGTTGCTTATAATTTAGCTTCTAGAAATGGATTGTGCATGCTTATTGCTTGGTGCTATAGGTGTCATTGAAAGTGGAGGCCAAGTACTTGCAAATATGGGGGCTGTGTCTATGCACCCACATATTTGCACCATAGTAAACAAAATATGTTGTTAAAGAAAATGTGTTAGTCTATTGTATTTTTTTACAAATTACTAACACACGTTAATACAATAGACTAACACACATTGCTAACACATTTTGATTAACAACATATTTTGTTTACTAAGGTGCAAATATGTGGCTGCATAGACACAGCCGACTAAGTAGAGCCCCTGACCTGGGACTCTGGGGGGCGTGTCAAGCATGATTTTATGTTGGCACTAAAGAAATTCACACACAGTTGGAGGTCAGAAGTTGACTAAAGGCAAATGATAGGAACTCTGACTTGTAAGAGTGAGTTTTTTCTTCAGCCTTGCTTTTAACTTATTAAAATTAGTTTCCATTAGAGGGGATCAAGCAATTAAAACAGCAATAGGCTGAGTTTTTTCCTTTGTAGCAAGAGCTGGGTGTTCCTATACATAGATAGATATGTTGTGATGGATTGGAGGATGGCTTCGTTTCCTCTTCATTGTGGGCTTATGGTGTGTACTCTAGCTTTCTTCTCCCATAAACTTGAACTTTAAAAGGATTGTTAGCTCTCTTCTTTGTTTGGCCCTTCTATGAGATGTATTTTATGTTTATTGATTGTATTGAACTCCTCTTTAGCTTCATTGTTGCATCAAAATCAAGGTTTACAAGATGCGGTAGGTATGGGAGGAATAAAAAATTACAAAAGTAGTGGAGTTAGGGAAGGGGCCGGCCCTCTTGTTATTTAAAAATTTATTTTTGGTTTTATTTTTTTCAGAAAGTTTTACTTCTAATAGTGTAATTTGTCACAGAAAATATGCCTCTGAGGTGCCACTAAGCTCCACTTTTCAATGTACAATAGTTGAATATTACTCTCTGGGGGAGACTTAGTGATTTGCTTGCATGGAGTGTCAGGTGATTATTATCATCTGTCTGACAAGCTATGAGTCACTTTCCAAAAGTATATTTTTGATTCTAAGTTATTTTGATCCACTGTAAGCAAGCTAAAAGCTAAGCTATATTATATTTTGCAGTTCATCCCTTTGTCTAAAATTTGGATTAGTGAATATGTTGTATGAAGTGGCCTTTGATTGAGATATAGAAGTTTATCATTTGTATAAAGGAGGGGATTCAATTTGCTGAGAGTTCTTGTCGTAGACTCCAGCTGCATACATCAAAGTCTTTTCAGTGTCTGCCTTGATCATTTAACAAAGAATGTATAAACTTTTGAGCTGTTCAAACGTTTCCAAACACAGGTTAGCAAGGAGAATTGATCCCTGTTTAGATATTTGGAATTATGGAATCTTGAGGCAGTAACCTTGGAAATGAATTTGTTACATGTTGAGTAGAGCAGCTGGCCAGAATCCCTCTAAATCATTAGCTTTATTGAATTAAGCTACCAGAACCAGATGGGCAAGGTTGAGCTCGTTGAATAACAGTTGATTCCACCAGTTTCTTCAGTGGTTTTAACATCATGTTTGATTACATACCATAAGTTCTCATAAAAGGGGTCGTAAAGCTATTTAGACCCAAATATTTGTTGGGTTTGAATGAGAGCTATTTTATCCGAGTTCATATTCACTTATTGGAGCCATTGGTTATTACTTATTTGATGTATATTATGTAGGAGCCTAAGGTGTTGTTCTCGCATACTCAAAATCTGGCAGGGCTTTTTGGCCATTATATGATAAGTGGTTACAAGATACTTGATTCTTGTTTGGTTCCGAATGCACTGACCACCCTGAGTTTTAAGGTTTATGATAAAATTGGAATGTTATTGATAATTTGGTTGTGCTCAGAAGCATGGAATTTTTTTAGATTTTTGTACCTTTCTTTATCCACTTTACTTTTGATATTTGACCCTAATTAATGTTCTTTTCATTCTAGGTTGTGGCTAGCTGATGGATCTAGTTTTGTTATCCCTACCTTGAGTGGATGAGACGTTGATCTCTAATGGTGGTTAGAATATCCAATCCTTTCGATTTATTGCTTGATGGCACAAAATCAGGACAGTCAAATATGGATTTCTTCCATTACTTTATTTGTTGCTTTACAATTGAGTATTTTTTAATAATTCATACATAGATGATCCGTGAATTTGCATACAAATTGGAGCATGTGCCTCTGTTATCTATCCAAATGTTCAAGAGGAGATGAATAGCATGATAGACAAGTGATCAGGCAATATACCATCAATGACCACAGTTTTTGTCTAATGTTGGCTGAAAATACAGTCCAATGAGAAGAAGATTTGTCATAACTTTTAGTAATGTATTTTAGTCTTTTGCAGAAGTTGCACCAAGCATACAGGCCTTGGGAGAATTACAGTTCCATCAGAGAATTATTGCTTTCATATTGGCAAAAGGCTTCTATAGTTCTGATATCAAATCTTGTGCTTCTCTTTCTTTCCTCCAAGATGATAGATGATATTCAAGTCACCCGTGATAATTTAATTTTAAAAGAGTGCGGGTTACTGAGATCCAGTCCTGAGGCTGTGTAAGAAACTGTATTCTTAGTTTCCTATTAAGAGACTTCTAATTGAGGATCTGAATATGAAGTTCAAATCAAAAGAAACATCCATTGAAAGCTTTGCAAGGTATTTATTATATTTGGAGAGAACCCAATGGACCACCAGTTTTGAGATCGATGTTGAACAATCTATTGGGATCACCAAATCTTGGTTAAGTTACCAACAGATTCTGTTTTTTGGGCTGCTCACCGCAGTAGAAGATCAACCTCAGACCAAATTTGAATAACAAGTATAATTGACTCCCAAAATATTTCAAGTCAAATCTGAGGACTAGCCTTCCTAGATGTCAAGTTATATAAGCAACTTACTATTAATTATGACTTAAATCACCTAAACCATCCTCAACAGTAATTACAGTTACAAATATTTTTCAAATTCCAACGATTATGTTGACAAGCAACTCATGTTGTCATGTATATCACCATGTGACTCTTTTGGTTCAAAGGAAGAACTGATTGCTACGTTTTCAAAATTCTAGTTTTTTGCACATCGAATGTTTTTATGCAATTTTTTAATTAGCAGTGTATAATTTGGAATCATGTCCTAGAATGTAGCATCTATGGCTTAGGATCTGAAACTCATTTGATAGAGAGAGGGGCTGAACTTATGCAGCAACTGCTTGACTTGAAATTTGCAAACTTGCCACATGATTGCATATTTTGTCGTCCTCTTTATCATTTTAGGATTTATCTCCAAAATTTCTCAAGTAAATTATTTAAGTTTGTTAATTACATAAAAATATCAAGACACAACTAGCTCACAATAAATAAAGATTTGGGCAGTGCCTCCACAAAAAGTTTGCCAAGCAGTTGTATACAACTCTTGCCGTAAACCTTGCCAGTTAGCCTAACACTTGCCAAACGTGTAATTCCCAATGATGCTCTTTTCTCCAGGCATGTAGTCAATGGAGACTCGTAATTAACTATCTAATATATATCCAATCAACTAAACACCACCATCAGTGATATAGTTTTACAAATACTAGTTCATGCCACCGGTGCTTCCGTACATGTGTGTACTCTATAGCTTCAAATCAAAGGCAAGCTTAGCTTACTGCCATATAAATCCTCAATAAAGCAGGTTTTACCAAGCCTCCACTTTTAGTAGGAAACAACCGTCTCTGTAATACAATCTAACATCTTTCTATGTCAGCATCTAAATTTTGCTAGACTACGTGTCTATAGTTAAAAACTAATGACAGGTGATGAGATGTGTAGGAAGCTGCATAATCATTCCTAGCTCAGCAGGACAAATGATGTTTAATGACGGGAATCTCATCATCTAGGCATCAAGGCAAAAGCAACGTTAATAGAAATAATGTAACTAATTACCTGTATATCATCAAACTTTAAGATGGTTATTGATGATTTTGATTACTTTATTAAAAATCGCTCAAAGTAGAAAATATTTAACCAACACATCATCAAACCAGAGTTGGACTTTCATTTGAAAAAGTAGCAAACTTCAGTTTGCAAATTTTATGATTCTAAAAGCCATGAGCGCACATCAATATTGAAATAAGGTTGCAGACCCTGTTATACTTTGCAACAGTGTAATGTATATATGCAAAATTGCCCTTATCATACAGGTTGCTTAGATGAGCTGAATAAAAAAAAAATTTAAATATCTTTCCCAAGTAAATAGAAAAGAGTTTATGGTGCATAAAATTGCAGCAATCAATTAATTATTGGACGCTTTTTACAGCTACCAAGCAATATTTTTGATGGTTATGTAACAAACAACAAACAATATATGCCAATATACAAAATTTATGCCAAAAACTTTCTCCATGGCCTGTTTAAGTAGAAAATGTTATGTTTTGAAACAGAATTGCAAAATATAAAATGCTGATAAATCATAAACACAAGGAGACCAGAGATACCCTGGGAAAACCCTCCTACTCGAGGGAAAAACCCAACCACACCAAGAACAAGATCTTTATTGAATACTAAATAAGTCTGAATACAATCTGAATCTAAAATAGATTCTATACTGAGGATAAACTCTTAATCACCAATTACCAACAATACTCTCTGGAACATGACAGAATATCTGAATTCTGAGAGCTTGACAGTAACAACAAAGAATAATCTATCACAGATAAGCACACAGATTGACACCTAAAGTAATCTAGAATGCCCACGATAATTACACATACTGAAACAAATAGAAAGACTGAATACACATAAGCTGGACACACAAACTTCTTAACGCTATATTCCAAATATCTTAATTGCCAAGAAGAGCCACCCTATGCTCAACTAAAAGAACAAATATATTAGAAATGACGTAACATCCAAGAACTTGATTGATTCCACGCGAAAGGCTCTCCATCTTCCCACACATAAGACTCTTGGTTTCCAATCGCAACTCTTCAAATTCCAAATGGGAGACTCTTGCTATTCACACCCGAGAGACTCTTCATATCTCCACGCGGGGGTCTTTTCATATTCCAAGTGGAGGTATCTTCATATTAATAAAGATCATACGCAAATGTAAGGCTTAAGCTTAAGCTAAAGAATACAAAGGGCAAATACAACAAGAAAGAGAAGCCGACCATCATAGGTAAACAAAATATCACCTACAGCTACATATCTTCAACACTCCCTCTTAGCAAAGGAGATATTTATCCTCATGGAGTCTCTCAACATGATAGTCACAATACCTACACCCATTGTGAAGGAAACAAAAACTTTATCACGGATTTTCTCAACATGATAGCATCATGGATTCACTCAACATGATGTTCACTATGGCTACTCCTATGAGAGAAATAAACACAAGCTCATATCACAGAGTCACTCAACGTGATGTCATCATCTCAATATAACGTTCACCATGGCAACTCCCAGGGGGTGGAACAAGGGCTTTCACCTCAAACTTCTCTCTGATAGAGAAGAATGCATTAACAAGGGCTTGCACCTCAAACTTCTCTCACAGAGAAGAATGGATTAACAAGGGCTTGTATCTCAAACTTAACAAGGGCTTTCACCTCAAATTTCTCCCTCTAAGAGAAAAATGCATTAAAGCACATAAAAGATCATCTGAACGATCAAAACTTCCTCTCGGCTGAGACTCCCTCTCAACAGGGGCAACATACTCACAACTTTGATTATCACAATAAATTAATTGACTCCAATGTTTGATCAAATAAGGAGCTTTTGCAATCACTGCTACACAAGCTTGTTAATCCTCTGTAAAGGACTTGACACTTTCCCTCTGCCACACAAACTCCCTCTGAATCTTCAAGCACTTGCATCAACCTCCTGACCTCCTTGTACAAGATTGCCTACAATTCTTGCCTTAGAGAAATGGTTTTCAACACACACCTCCAAAACTTCTAACATACTCGAATCCAGTACATTCCTCCTCAACCTCATTCCAGATCACCCTATTCTGAGCTACCAATTTCAAATTCAGATTGACTGTGCAGATTTGTTCTCTACAGCTGAAGAGTCTCCCTTTGAATATCATTTCTTCCTCTTTGAAGAAACTAATCATAATGACAAACTGTATAGGTTCTTCCTCTTTTAATGAATTTATGTGTCACCAATTCAATCTCATGACTGCAAGCAATGTCCCCATGTTCATTTCTACAGCCTGCATGACTTTGCATGTAATCTCTCATCATCCCGTTGGTTCTCGATCCTTCCTGGAAACATTTAGAGAGATTAGTAATAGACTCAACCTATGTCTCGAAGAGAAATATACAAATTCACTATTGCATAAATTAACTACATAAAATTCATAATCAATATTCAAAGATATAATCATAAAATACTTATCTCTGCATAATTCAGTGGTTTTGACAATGTCCTCTATTGATTCATTTTGAATGGACTTACCACTCTGCTACCCGTTAACTCCTATGCACAAGATATACGCACCAAATATCACTCCTTTCCAGCAGATGTTATGGAGCCACTGCAAGTTGTCGTTCCAAGAGACCTTTGCTCTTCACCATGCACCATAGATATCCTGGGAAAACCCTCCTACTCAAGGGAAAAACCCAACCACACCAAGAACAAGATCTTTATTGAATACTAAAACAGTTTGAATACAATCCGAGTCTAAAATAGATTCTATATTGAGGATGAACTCTTAATCACCAATTACCAACAATACTCTCTAGAACATGACAGAATATCTGAATTCTGAGAACTTGACGGTAACAACAAAGAATAATCTATCACAGATAAGCACACAGATTGACACTTACAGTAATGTAGAATGCCCACGATAATTACACATACTGAAACGGACAGAAATACTGAATACACATAAGCTGAACACAAACTCCTTTACACTATATTCCAAATATCTTAATCGCCAAGAAGAGTCGCCCTATGCTCGATTGAAAGAAAATATATATTAGAAATGACGTAACATCCAAGAACTTGATTGATTCCACACGAAAGGCTCTCCATCTTCCCACACAGAAGACTCTTGGTTTCCAATGGCAAGACTCTTCAAATTCCAAACGAAAGACTATTGCTATTCACACCTAAGAGACTCTTCACATCTCCACGCGGGGGTCTTTTCATATTCCAAGTGGAGGTATCTTCATATTAATGAAGATCATAGTCAAATGCAGAGCTTAAGCTGGAGAATACAGGGGGCAAATACAGCAAGAAAGAGAAGTCGACCATCAAAGGTAAATAAAATATCACCTACAGCTACATATCTTCAACAGAAAACAAGTTTCATGACATAAGGAGTGGAAGCACCGCTAAGAATAATCAAAACAGATTATCTTATAAATAACTTTTTAAAACATAAGTTGCTGCCTTCTAGGTTTTCTTGTTTCTATTTTTTAATGATCTCTAACCTGGAATAATATTCAAACATGATACGAATAGTACAAAATTGAAGTACAGTTAAATAGATGCTGATCACCATTGTTTCTAGATTAGATTGTGTTGAGAAACATGGATACAAATAGTATAAAATTAAAGTTAAGTTAAATAAACGCTGATCATGGTTGTTTATGGATTAGATTATGTTAAGAATTTTTTGCATCCACGTTTTGGATCACTCCATGATCCATCATTAGAATACAAGCGAACTAACTAAAAAATTAGATACAAAATAATAAATTTAACTACAATATTTCAGCGAGAATTAAAGAAATTTAATAATTAACAATATGGATGCTGGGCCAGCTAAAACCACTGAAAGAATGTCCCACTAAGCAGTTGCACAACTAATCTGTGATCATTTATATATAATTAAACCTATAAAACAAAAAGGCATAAGACAAATCTAAAAAAACAAACTAAGTTGTCGGTTTGCATTTGGGCTTGGGCAATTTGCCAAACTTTTTCTGCAAGTTTGGTAGGTTCAAACATACAATAAATATAATATTGGAAATATTATATATAAAAATAATGTTTTTCGATATAAGTATAAGATTCTGATTAAATAGAGAAACATGGCTGATAATATAGATTATTCAACATTAGTCGAAGGTAAACTGAAATGTTTACTATTAGTTTAAATTTGCAAGGAAAATCTATATGAAACATCATATTGCTCTTGATCAAGAATATCAATCTCACCACACGAAGCAGCACCACCACCACTTCCAATAGTTGCTATTATTTTGTGTTGCTGGTGGCATAGAAATTCATTTTACCGGTTTCTCTCTCTCTCTGTGCTATTATATTAGAATTTTTTATATTCTGTTGGGTGGATTCTTTCTGTATTTGCCATGTTCTGCCACAGGCCTGCGGTTTCAGCCCAGATACATTCAAGCATGCAAGGGCTGAACCCTGACCAAACATAAGGACAGAGGTGGGCCAGGATTTGCACCCAGTCCAACATTGTAACAGTCTTTAAAATATATACAGAACTCAAGGCAATGGACAAGCCAATAATTTAAAATATATACAGAACTCGAGGCAATCAACCATCCAGGAATTTAAAATATATACCGAACTCAAGGCAACTAACAAGCCAAGAATTTATAAGACCAACATGTATTTAATATTTTAAAAACTCATAAAATCCAAAAAGTCGCCATATCATCAAAGTCGAAGACAAATGCAGAATTGGCTTCCAGACGTCATAAAAGCATTATATATTCAAAACATGCTGTACATAAGGAAAATATTAGAGATTGAATACCTCCTGTCCTTTCAATAACATTAACTGATCTAGTTAACTGGATATAGCCTGTGCCAGAGACAAGATTAAATACTGTTCACCATCACTACCGAGTAAACACAAAATGCCACTAGACTGATGCCTCTACAAAATTACAGTAAACCTTGTCCTAAGTTCATAATACTCTGTACAGTATATTAACTGTGATCAAGAAATCACCAAATCCCAACACAACACTTCATGTAATCTGACTTGTAAAAACAGGTTCCCCTGCTTTGAAGCCCTAAATTTTTGATGCAAATGGAACAGCAGACCATATGTTGAACCATACATGTAGATCACAATACATTGACACCCAGAATCTTTCAGCAAACATAAACCACTACTATAGCTGTTTGAAATGGTCTGCATTTGCGAGTGTCATTCAACAGGAACACTGACCAATTCATACTCAATTAGTGACAAATTATTATCCTCTTTGACATTGAAGTTAGCAGGATCAGTCACTTCAACTCTTCCCCACTTGTCAACTGCCAGCCTCATAGAGCCCCTGTACATATCAATTTTAGCATTCCGGAGAATCACAGTTGCACCAGACTTCATCATGTCCACTGCAAATGTAAAATATACGATGTTAGACACACAACAGTTCTATTTTGGAGAGTAAATGTGACACTCCCTTTCATAATGGAATATATAGTTGAATAAAGCAATCTTCATATAAATGTGGCAATCCCTTTCATAATGATATATGTAGTTGAATAAAGTAATCTTATATTACAAGGGAACTATATCTTATATAATCTAAATGGAAGGAACATGGGAAATTAGAACATTGCAAAAGAATATTAGTAGAATGATGAGATTGAAAATCCTTAATATTGATAACTGATATGTAGGAGATATTTTTCCACAAGAAGTTAAATTGTGATATTGCTATCAGGATTCAATTGTTTAGTTTTTGAGGCAAACTCATTAATCCATGTTTCATGAGTAGTGATTCACCAAAATCCATCTCTCATGAGAATGAATGGAACACTTAGCACTCATTGCATCTAGGTGATGCTCACAAGGGTGAAACACTGGGACTTCCCGGGAGGTCACCCATCCCAGTACTACTCCAGATCGAGCCCGCTTAGCCACGGAGTTTCCTCCGAGGTTAAGCCCACTTTGCTTGCAACCCTTAATATTAACAAGAAAAGAATTCCATGCTGCGAATTATATGGACTCAGTGATACTTGCCTTGCCTTGCCTTGATAAAAGGGAAGTCACTAACACTTTTCCTATATTAACATCATTGTATGCTTCAATCTATAATAGTGAAAGCTTCATTTAAAATAGGGTGTAGGGTATTTGCTCATGATAGTCCTCCATATAAGTTAAAACAGAAGCAGTCTCATCTCAACATTGTTCAGGAGAAAAAGGTGGCAATTTTCCAATATGCTGAACCACAATTGATCAACTGATGGATAATTACTCCCAATGTTATTGCCAAAAGATGTACTTTTCTTCCATCCCAATGTTGTCTACAAGTATAAAAAGAATTTAAGACCCTCTTTAAAACATCCAAAATCAGAAACATATAATGAAAAGGGAACAAGATCACTTGACCTGTCACTCTTGGGAATTCTCAAATTCCTCCTTGCTCTATTCATTCGCAAAACAAGATCAAAGCACACCTGGTCCTTATAAAATTCTTCTTTTCATGATGTTCTCATTCATGGGAGGCATTAGATTGCAAATATCATGCCATGTCTATCAGGATAAATTGGTAAAAAGCACAATCCTAAAAGCAAGACACGTACATGCATGGGAGACATTAGATTGCAAATATCATGCCAAGTCTATCAGGATAAATTGGTAAAAAGCACAATCCTATAAGCAAGACACGTACATGCATGCAAGGGGAATTATAAAGAATAGTTTGCATTGCATTTAACTCTAATATTTATTGTAAGCAACATTTGCCACAATATTGCTAGCACTTGGCAGTTATAGAGCAAAAGAATGGGCATATCAAGAAAAAGCAGAAAATCAATCTCAAAAGAGCACATTACAAAAACAAGGCTGATCACAAGACAATGTTTGAATTAAAAAAATTATTGATAATAATACCTTGCTCATTCCTGGCTGTGAAAATGATTGTACCAGTTTCATCCCCAACCACACACTCCGCAATACGCATCTGGCGACCCTGAGGACCACTTGGCCGTCCCTTTTGCATGACTGTTTTTGAACTAACGACTTTCACAGTTGATGTGTGGCCAGAAGTACCAGGCTGCAGTTGATCAACTTTAATGAAAACAGGTTTCCTCATCCCTGGCTTGGTATCAGTCATCTTGCTGGATTTCAATGAGTTCCTGACAAAGATAATACATTCAAAAGTCAGAGGATAGGAATATTTAAGTTTGGCTTGCAAGATAATGTAGCTACAGACAAATATCAATTTTTATTCTCTTCCTTTACAATCACATGCACAAGGGATATACCATTTTCTTGGGCTGAAATGCAAGATTGATGCAATTTGAATTCACACGTTCTTGCTTGCATTAATTTCAAGTCTAGATACTGATTAATCTACTGATGGAAATCCTTACTAATCAAATTGACCATCATCTTAAGGTTGCAATTGTCTAAGAGGTTGTGCTTAATGGTTATAGAGAATGTCCAGCATGTTGATATTTTATGCCAGAAATGAAGATAAGCAGCAAAACAAAAAAAATAATGAACAATAAGACAGTAATTACCCTGGGAAAACCCTCCAACTTGAGGGAGAAAAACCCAGCCACAAGAAAATATCACTTATATTTAATGAAAGAGCAGAAGACACATTTACAATTTGGCGAAACACTAGGCCGAACTTCCAGCACCCGTGATAGCACCTCACTAGATATAAATATTCAGACAATCAAAGAATATCAATCTGTTCACATATGAATTCCTCCTGGAAGAATATATAAATATTGTCTAGACCCTTCATTGTCTTGTCATTACAAAGTGAAGACCCTTTGTTGTCTTGACTCTTCATTGTCTTGCCGTTACAAAGTAGACGACGTTATGTGTTGAGTTGGCTTCAATAATATATATATTGAGAATGTGCAGAAGACTGAAATACAAATATTCCCAATACCAGGCTCAACCTGATATGATAAAATAATGCTTCTATAAATCTGCAGATGATTACCAGAACTCCTATGAAAACAATCACCTCACTCACAGGAAGGAAAACACAGTGAAAAAATTCTTTAAACGTATCCGTCCTTGACTGTTAAATATTGCTTAAGGAAACCATGAAGAGTCGGCCACTAGAAAGAATAAGGAAAGACGTTCCAAGAAATCTCTTCCGCGACGGAACACCAAGAGACATCAAACGCAGCGGAACGGAATATATCAATATTATAAATAAGAAATGAATTATCTTCCGCAGAAAATGAAACAGCAACTTCACATAGAGACGACTCTTCTGCAGCAATCATAAAGACACTCTAATTTTGAAATAGAAAGATAGCTCCTGTAGCTATAACATCAACACAGCAAGCTTGACCGAGTAGTAAAAATGATTGTTGCCGTGATGATGATATGTTCTTGAGAGTGTTAAGAATGTTTAAAGTAGAATTTAAGCATGATAAATTAAGTTCAAGTGTATGCACTTTGCACAATAGAAATGGGCCTTAAATGTATCCCACACAATCACATGAGGTACATGTTGATGGGTGTTTTATGACCACATCAACACAGAATAAAGTGCCAAAGGACACTCTAACCTCTCTTGAACAAAGACCCCTTGTATGCCAAGATTGTGAAGATCATAGAGATGACTCAAAGGTTCCCACTGCAAAAATGCAACTTTAAGTTGGATATGAGCTCATTTGGCTTGATGCATGCTGCTAATCCAAAGGCGACTTACGTGATTCGTTTTTAAGGGTTGAGAAATTCTATTCTAATCCTCAGAACTTGAAAGACAATGACTGCTCCGGTGAAATCAACCACACTTTGTTTCGCCAAATCAACTACACAAAAGAGGTGCAATCTTCAAAGGTTGTCCTAAGAATTTTCACACCATCAATGAACACAATCAAGAAGAACAACACACATTCAATGATTTAAGTTAAGCATCCACATAAAAGGCTCAAACTAACCTTACACTATGCATAGAACTCATTTATTTCCAAAAGGTATGAGCAAATGATTTCACCATAAAACAATATTATCAATCTTGTTCGTCTAATAACTTGAAAGCAAATCTAATCTACTTGAGGAGCAGGAAACCATGCAAACTCCCAAAACAATGCAAATAATCAACAAAACTTCAAATGAGCTACTTTCTATTCTTGTAGTTTCTAGCAACAATTTCACAAAGCTCTCTCTTATTACAAATGAGAGGAGTGAACCCCCTTTATAGGTCTCAAAATGACAATGAACAACCAAGATTAAATAAGAATTAAAGGCTAAGATTATGCCATACAAAGCCTAATTAGGGTTCAACTAATAATAGCTTATGTGGCACAAAAAAATGGGACCAGGTGGACCAATGAGAAAACAATATGCCCACTAATAGGAGAATGGGGTCAAGTAGACCAATGAGGAAACAACATGCGCACTAGGCATTTAATAACTCATCACCTAAAATAACTAGTTATTTATTCCTCTCTTTAAATGCAATGAATCTGGATATGACTATTTCAAGCTCGTCCAGAAAGACAACATAGTCTCTTGTTTGTACTCCATAATGGCTATGTCCTATTCACACCTGTTGAAACTCTTTTCCCATTTTGGCTTTGCTTCCTGAATTTTGTGCATAATGTTGAGAATATGGAAATATTCTCCAGATCATCTTTTGAGAAAGAATTCATGCAAAAGAATTCCTCTCACCTGTTCTTCAAACTATCTGTTGGCATCTCTTCATCGGTCAACCTTATTGTGAACAATGCTTCACCTATATTGGGGATCCCCTCCTGGATGTTCTTGATCACTTTCCTCAATCAAGCTAATTCTTCATTTGATTTATCAAATGATTTCTTCCCTAGGATCACTGCACCATACTATTGGGGAAAGTCACATGCCTCATTTTCTCTTATCACTCAACCATCCATTAATGCTTGCCTGGGAATCTCAATTAATGCCTCCAAGTGTGGAATGGTCTTGTCTTGGTAAATATGTGTATCCTCCCACGCCTGACTGCGTACTAATTCTGCCAAGGATAGCCAGAGTTCTTTCATACATCTGAGCTAAATTGTCAATGAACTTACATGTAGCATCATAAACATTCTTCGCCCATTTTTTGGTGCCTTGGGTGATTTTCTTCATTTCTTCAAGACCATCAACTGATTCCTTTGGAAAAACTGTAGGGGGAACAAATGTTTGATCTTCTTGCCTGGCTGGATGTATTAGGCACTGTAGATATCCACACAAAGCTTTGTTCTCGCTTTCAATCTTTGGTATTTTCCTTCCATCTTCTTTATCCGTTCTTTCAATGCCTAGGTGGAATCATCAAAATCTTCCATCACTTGTAATGATGACCACTCATCACAACCAAAAAATGTAATGAGGACCACACATCAAACTGAACTAGGATCTAATCTCTTATGACACAGTAAAGCAGTCAATGCCTGGCAGATGTGTCAAAAAAATTATGTTTGTTTTGTACCTAATATAAGCAATGTGGACATTCAAGTGTGAGCAATGTTTAATGGGGTATAATCTAACATAAGAACTCAATTTCCCAGAGTATAGCCTAAAACTACCTCACACATAGGCAGTTCATAATCTCACTTAAGCTTTACCAAGTGCCACTTAAAACATGGGTAAATATAAATTCATGTGCAGTTAAGTCACTTTCCAAATGCTAAAATCTCCAATCCCATTGACAACATCAAGAAAGAAAAAGAAAACCATGATAAAATCACAAGTAACTGCACAAACATTTAAAGCCTATATCTCTAACAGAGTGAAAAGGTCAAGATAAACTCCAAAAAATAGTCATGATATCTTTCATGAACCGTACCGAAAACAAGGTACAGAAATAACAATATTCTATATAAAGAAGCATACAGTCAAGATTTGCAGAACTGTGAGCTGAGCTGGCAGCAAGTTTTGCCACCTTGTCTTGGCCCAACATATCAGTCTTGCAGAGACTCCTAGTGTTCTGTAATTCTCAGACAGCCAACTTGCAAGTGTTGCAGACACTTGCAGAGTCTTCTGCAATCACCAAATTCAGCTGACTTGCCGTCTACTCAGATCCAACAAAAAATGGTTCTCATTCAATTAACAAAAACAATAACAATGTTCACAAGCGTTTATACCATTTTTATGATAGCAGCAAGCATCCTATTTAATTCCTCCACTGAGTAGATTCACTGGGACAATGACTATAATAACTGACAAGTTAAACCCAAGTCCAAGCAGTTAATTGTCTTCTGTTAAAGTACACATTTGTATGGGAGTTTACTATTTAGTACTGTTCTGTTTCCCTTACTAATGAATCATCCTAGCCTTTAAAATCAAACCTTAAGGAAGTTATGAATGAAAACCAGGTATCTAGGTTGTATGTTTATGATTAAGAATTTAGTCAATCCTGATCAGATGTTAGTGTAAAGTAGTTTAGCCTCTAAATTTAGTGTACCCCAAGATCACATCCCCGGGGAATTCCAGTAATATCCTAGGGTCCAGGGAAGTTTAGGAGATAGTCATGGCAGAATGCTCCTTGCAGACACCTAATTATTCCCTAGACTACCTAGCCCTAATCAATCAAATCCATCACCTATACCTAGGCCCCATCACCTTGTAAATTCTATCACCTAGGACAAGTCCCCTTAACCTAAGGTCTCCCACACTTGATTAAATTAATAAATGATGTCATTATTTAATTGATCACCTTTTCCATATCTTCACAGTAAATAAATAGATAATTACCTTTTACACCTATTTTCCATCTCACATGGCTAAAATAATTAAATTATTTAATTATACCTATATTCTCTCAACAAATTCCAAGAATAAAGGATACCTAGGAACACTTGTCCTTATAGTTCCATAATTCCATTATTCTCTCCACCAAACCTAAGAATATATAGCCCTCCTAGATGCAAGTCCCTTGTTTTCCTCACGTTCACAACCACTTGCTAAATTTAGTTAGTTCATCCTTGCCATTCACAATTTAACAACCTTCATCTCCACCCTTCATCCCCTCCTTGATCCTAGAGAATTCCTCTCACCCATCCTCCACGGCTGATATCTCCATTAGAACTTGACTCTCAATTCCCCCTTTCAAAATTCTATAAATTCAGATAATCTTTCCTTCATTTTATCATAATAACCACTTGTGTAAAGTACATGCTGTCTAATTGGTAGCCTTCAGGCAAATGGGGATCCACTTATTCTTATGCTGCAAAAATTTTGGGGACAGCCCCCACTTGTCATATAGTAAGAAAAACAATTTTAAATAGACTTTAAAAGGAAAATACAAGACCATACACTCAAAACATGTGTTATTTGACACTCCAAAATGGCATACACCATGAAGGTCCATGCCGCCTCAAAGTTCTTAGCTCATTATTACAATAGCATATTAGATTAACTCTGTATGTTATTAATGTTATTCTGATCTAGAAGAAGAATCAAGTTTTTATTGGAAGCACTTCTAAGACTATCATAAAATAATCATATAAGCATGAAAAACTATATTTAGAAGTTTTAAAATTAAAGTTCAGTAAAGTGGAATGAATGGCAAAACACAATGTTCAAAACACTGGAAGTCTGAAACAAAGGAAAACTACCGTTAAATCTTATAAACTTTAAGTTTAGGCTCTTTAATTTGATCACTTATGCCAAGACGAGCCCACAATGTGACTGGTGAGTCTGACCTGAGAACGTCTCAATGCTAAGGTTAAAGCTGTGTGTTCAAAATAAAAAACCAACATCCAACAATATGTCCTAACCCGTAGTTATGAGTCCATCCCTAGCAAGTCTAGTGACTATACTTTGGGAGACTTGCCACTCAATAAGTAGTAGGCCAAAATAAAGGAGAGAAGAACTTTAAAGCAGCAAAATTACTCCTCCCTCCTTTCATCACTCATATTAACATTTATACTCCTGTATTGACCACCCCGAGCAAATAAACAGGATTTACAGCATGGATGACATTTTTTGGTGTGATCTCGGTCAATTTAGTGGGGAGTTTGATTGAGCTCGCTAATTTCATTAATCTAGCTATGCCAAAAAACAAAAAATTGGCTAATCAGAGCCCAAAATGGACAGCCAAGTCCCAAAGCCAAATCATACCAACTAGGGTTTCAGCCAGAATAACATGATAAACCCTCAAAATCTAAAAAATATTCCAAAAGCACTGAACAACCAAAATTGCCCAAATTGGATCCAGAAAAACAAAGAAAATGTTACATATTCAACAATAAAAAAAATAGCGAGGTCGACTTCCCTCAGGAAAAAGTTTGTACTGTTTCACAGCAGTCGAGACAAAACCCTCAAATAAACCTTAACTCTTATAATCCAATTAGTGAATTGTCTACAAGCCAAAACAGTAATTTCCTCAGCTTTAAAAAAACGCCACAAACCGTATAAAGCAACTATTCAAATCCATGAAAAAAATCACAGCTTTTACATTTGAATTCCAGAAAATAAAAATGGGTTGTCAAAATTGCAAATACCGAACCGATTAAACTGGTAATCACTTCAAAAACTTGGGTGTTCGCAGCAACAAATATACCGGAGTCGTTCGATCCCTATGCCGCTGCCACTCGAAAGCTACGATTGAACTGCAGAAGATTGGGAGCTAATTAATCCCTTAACCGACAATTGCGAAGAGCTATATCGTAAGTTGAGGAGAATCTCTATATGAGGGAAAACTCGAATATATCCGTCCGAGGGACATCAAACCATTTATGTACATAAAAGCTTACAACATGATGTCTTATGTTGTTTGTTAATGGAATAAATGGCTGTATATAGGTGTTTTCAACTTGAGTACGCATGTCACCATTCTCATGAGGATGATATTGATTTGAACGGGATGCTTCGCGTCTCTAGGAAAGGTGGTTTGAATATATTCTTTTTGAGATATTTCTATTTGTTTTGGAAATTCTTCGAAGGTGGTCGATCAGTATGCGGGATCAGAACATTAAACATAAAGAATAATAAAAAGATATTAAGTTGAAAGTTTGAAGCATAACATGTTAAACTAAAGCATAAAGTAGACATGATGACAGCTAAATGGATAAGGACACTCCATCTTAGTGATGATATTATAATTGTGGTAGTGATGTCATTTTTTCAATATTTGTGGTATTATCACGTGAAGATAAAGATCATAACATTGTTATAGTTGGAGGTGGGGATAAGGAGGTTCTAGTTAGATAGGTTGGTTGGTTGGTTGGTTGGTTTGTTTTTTAATTTAATTAAATTTTTATATAAATATTTGGATGGGTGCAGGGAATTTACATCTACAAAGTGTATTCTTTGTGGTGTCAAAGTCTTGCACTCAACAAGACTTGATTTCTGGTAGGCTCTTTAAGAATCTTTCAACTTCGCTAGCGGACCAAAGGCCCATTGAATGTGATCATTTTTTCAATGTTAAATCATATATCTTCATTATAATATATATTTATTTTATTTATTTATTTTATTTTTATATTTTATATTTTCTTTTTCTTTTTCTTTTCTTTTAAATGATGGCTCTGCTACCAAAAACAAATGCAAATGGGAAGAAGCAATTCGATTTTTTCTGTAAAACCAAATATGGTATCTATATTGTCGAGCAAGAGTTTCCTATAACCGAAGATCGCTTTGCATTTTTAACTCTCAGAATGTGTATAAGCCCCCCCGCCCCCCCCCTAAAAATGATCATTCAAGGATTCGTGAGAAATAATCTAGGTATTTGGCACACACGATTCGACCTAGGGCTTCAAGACTCCCTCCACTTAGAAAATATGCTTATCAGCCAAATGAGTGGCACAATATCTCTACATCTACTAGTAGAACTACCAGGCAAGATGGGGAACAAAGGAACCCTAGATCTGTTATTAACAGGACAAATTTGGTCGAAGAAGCCAATGGTGGTTGGCAATTGGTGAGAGGACGCGATGAAAAGCATGCCCTAAAAAATAGGGTAGCCACGGGTGATGGAGGGCATTTCGACCAAGTTTGGGATGTGGTAAGGAGGCAAAAAGATAAAAGGCCACAAAATCTTCAGGCTAAGGCAAATGCTCAAAATAGAGGAGAACTTGATGGCAACATTTGGGTAATTCCTATTACTTCAAAGGTGCCAAATTATGCCTCTGGAGCAAATAAGACAACATTAGGGTCAAAATATGTTGCTTTTGCCCTTCCCGCAAAATCACCCTTGGTGGATGGCCAAAATGGCATAAATTACAAATAACATTGTAATTATGGGATAAGTAAGAATAAATTGGTTCGATTATCAATGCACAAGAAACTTGACAAATACTCAAATTATTGGCAGTTTCATTCAAACATAAAATCCTCTATAATTCTGGGTAAATCTGTGAGGCCTCGCCCCAAGCCCATCGTAGTTTTCCAGATTTTTGCTTATGATAGACTTAGCACGTGATATATTATATTTTGATGCACTATGGATTTTATGCTTTATGTCATGGATTGATCATTTTGGATGTTGGATACATGTTACTTTATGATGTACATGATGGACTATATTATGTTTCTATTATGGACCTTTCATTTCGAGACATTTGATTTCGAAAAAACATTATGATTATGTGATGGATTAATGATGATATTAGAATTATTAGAAATTGACATTTTCTTGAGTTAGGATGCAATGGGAATTTTACTTTATGATATATGCTTAAATGAAACTATTATTGCTCATGATCTTAGGTGATAAAATCTAGTATGTAGATATTTCATTAAGGTTTTGAATATTATTTATTTCTTTATGAAGCATATTTTATCTCCTTGGACTACTGATATTTGAATTCAGTGTGCAAGTATGAGACCATGGTATTAAATTCGGGGAACCAAGCATAGGTATATGTGAATTCAGTAAATGCTAAGTTTGCGTCTAATGAGAGACAAGACCCCGTTGTATCATGATTTAATTTGTAAGTGTAAATGTTTGATTGGTTGTATTTAGTCATAAATATTAATTTCATATTTAATTCTTTGTGCTTTATGCTCAAGTGGATATGCCATGTGTCTAGTGATGTGTAAGTGTTTGTATGTGTCACTTGACACTTATGTATATATTTAGTACCATGACATGTCCACTTGGGGATTGGGTGTCCACCACCTAGGTTAGTACCATAGTGAATCCTCATGTGCATACCTTGGTTAGGGAGCTGGAGGTGTGGTCATTTCAATAAAATTTTGTGAGTATTCTTTATGTGGACTTTTGGAGGGTTAGAAAAGTGTCTAGGAGTGTGTAAGGGTCATTTTTAAGTAGCCCACTTGATATACCTATGGGTAAGGGTCATTTTTTAACCCTAAGATAACCCTTGGTTGACCAAGAGACCCTCCCAAAAGTTGGATTTTCAAGATGGATGAAAATCAACTTTTGGAAGCATGGTCTTGGATAGACCACCCTTCCGTTTAGATGCAAATACTTTGCTTACCTTCTTCATTTTTCCTTCCAGGATCCATTTTTAGAAAGTTGTAAGAAGCTTAGGGAAGAGAGACCAATGAGAGGCTTTCCTTTTCCCCATGAGTTCTAGTGGCCTTTTTAGTGGCGACTCTCCATGTTGGAGAGTTTGAACACCCACTCTTTAACTTAGAGACTTGACTAGATTTAGTGAAGCTTGGAGAAGGAGGACTTAGGCTTTAAGGGAGCTCTTCAACAAAATTTATTGCCTTAGCTTGGACTTAGGTTGGTGGATCTCATGCATCTTACTCTTTGTGTCTCTCATGTTGTAAGGAAAATGAATGTAGTATGATAATATGCTTGTAAATGTGTAGAGATGGTTGTCATTGTTTTTCCTTTCAAATGTTGTGTTGTGAAGTATTTTGTTTGTGATGTGTTGAATGATTTTTGTTATGGGAGTCTCAAGGTCCAATCACCCTTGAGAGGAAAGAGTAGTCTTGGGGGTGAAGGTATAGTGACAGCCCATGGGTGTAGAGTCTCTCCTCAAGGAGGAGAGGGAGAAAACATGGAGTATGGGCTCCATGAAGTCACTCCACTTTTGGGGGTCATAAGGGAGTTGTATGACTTGTAGCCTTGGGGGGCAGAAGGAGGTTTTTGTGCACTTGTTAGGGATGATATTTTGATGTTTTTGAAGCCATGTGTTGGCTGGTATTTTTTTCTTATTTTTGGATGGCTTTCTCCCCATTGGGTACTTGGTCCACTTCACCCCATTGTAGGGTCATTTTGTGACCCATTGTGGTAGTCATGGATGGGAGTTTATTTTTCTTTTGTGTTGAGTTATGGCTGGTTATTGTTGTCTTGATTGAGTGTTTCCGACCTTTGTTTGGTTCCCCAAGCTTGGGGGTGGCCTCTTAGAGGCCTAGGCTGGGAGGTGAGCATCCCATGGTCTTTTTGAACTTATTGTAGGTTCTCGTTGCTTCATGTGCCTTGAAGTCAATGGAAAGAAGAAGCTTGGAAAGGAAGGAGTTTGCATATTCCTTTTTATGTTTTTGTGAAAGCCTCTTTGGCAACTTTCTTGGAGTTTCAATCCTTGAATGATAAAAGTATTGGGTTAGGTGTATTAGTTGAGAGTGGATATACTTGCCCATTTGAAATAAAGCAAAGCTTAAAAATATATACATGCATATTTGTTTAGCACACTATTTTGAAGTAACATTTAAAAAGTTGTTAAAATAATACATTTTTTATCACTACTATTTCATTATGTTTTATTTGTTTACTGCTTGCATGATAAATTTGCACATGTATTTTTGAATGTCATTAGTGTGGAAATTAGTAAAAGTGTCATTAGAAACAAAAAAAAAAAGAGACCTTGTATTGTTTTTTTATCCTTATTATTTTTGAGAATGCTTGAAAAAAAGGGATTTCCTATGCATTTCACTCTGTGTTATTAGTTCCCTTTTGAAAGAAAGAGAAATACATATGCATGCTTATGTTTTCAAATTTGAAATTAGGAGAAAATAGACCATCCTTTTTGAAATAAAATATCATTCATAACACACACACACACACATATTCAATTTCTTTTAAGACTAAACCCCATAAGATTGGATGCCACGGTTTTTCTTTAATATATAAATTAACGAGTAAAAATAAAAACAAATTTAAATTATTTTTTTAAAAAGAATGCATGCAAATTATTTTTATTTGTATAAAAGAATTTTAAAAAAAAAAAATTTAAAAACATAAAATAAAAATAACAAAACCCAGGGGGGTGACCAAAGCCTACCCCCTGCCACGCAAGTCTCCTTTATGTTGGAGGGTGAGGGAAGGCAGAGCCTCCCTGCCCGTGGTGGACACAGCCACCACGGCGCCTGCCCAGCAGCGGCATAGCCGCTATCTGTGGCGGGGCTGTGGGTTGTGCCACCACGACGTTGGAGGGTTGAGCCCCAGTCCCACCCCCACTCCCATACCTACGGATGAGTAAGAAATCCACGGGGAGCGTGACAGTGGCAGCGGCTAAACCCCTCCTCACAAAAAAAATATATATCATGATAAACTTTGACCAAAAAAAAAACTTTGTGCTCTATAGCGTTCGGATTTTTAGATTATATTTACATTTTCATATATAAATACTTATACAGTAAACATGTATATTCATATATGAAGATATTAAAAAAAATGTAGCCTAGCTTCCTCTATCTCATGGAACCTGCAATTAAATCTAAAGAAAACAAAACAATGAAAACCGCCCATAGTCTTGGGTAAATTTCGCAACCCCAACGCTGCATAAAATAAAGATTAAATCATAGCTGCTTCTCTCCTCTGTGCAAAAAATATATATATCTACATTGTATATAAATATATACACATTAGAGTGTTTATATATTTATATATAATGGATATATAAATATATAGAATGATACTTGCATTCCTCCATGAAAATACCTGCAACAATAATGGAGAACTCAAACAAAAATTAAGCACTAGGGTTTGAGGGAAGAGAGAAAGAGGGAAAAGAAAGAGGAAAGTTATCATTTTTATCTCCTAAATCGGGGCCTTAACCCTAATTTTGAATTAGGGCTAGGGATTGCCCAAATAAAGAGATGAGTTAACTTCTCTTTTAATTAAAAAACAAAAAATTTATTATGCCTTTTGTGAGAAAGTATTTTCAATACATGTATTAGAGGGAAGATAATTTTGAACTCCATGTTTTTAGGCTTTTCGAGATTTCTTTTTCTGTATTTTCAATACATGTATTAGAGGGAAGATAATTTTGAGCTCCATGTTTTTAGGCTTTTCGAGATTTCTTTTTCTTATAGTTTAATTTGAGGAGATTATTAATATAGGATTTATTTTAATATTGAGAGATTGTCAAGGGATGTTTTTAAATTATGACTTTTAATAGATGTTATTATTTTAATGAATTTATATGACCTAATGCATTTTAGTTGTAATTTTGGAGGAGGTAGGTAATATCGATTTAGTTGTTTTAATTAGTTAAAAGAGTAATACTTTAAAAATGACTATTATACCATGTTCCCATGCGGCTGCTTAAATTTAAGCAGTAGAGTGTTCCCATGCAAAATAAAAATTATGGGAAAAGGAAAATTTAGAATCTTTTCCTATTTTTGCGGAGCACCTATTTTGTAGCAAATAAAAATAAGCTATGGGTAAAATGGGGGGGCTTAAAATAAGCAGCAACTGTTTATTGAAAATAATGACATGTGGCTTCATAAAATTCTTTCCCTCCTTTATTTTCTACTAAATTTTCCCTCCAAATTTTACAAGCAAAATCAATAATATTTTGTTAATTTGTGCATCTAAATAAACAATTAAAAATTTATATTAGAATAATTATAGTGGCTGCTTAAAAATAAGCAGCAAATTGAATTTGCATGGGGCCACCAGCTCCACATTTTTCTCCTAAAAATATTGAGCGGTGGCTGCTAGCTTAAATAAGCTAAGCGGCTGCTAGCTTAAATAAGCTAAGCAGCTGCATGGGGCCTTGCTCTTAGATTTTATATTTTGGGATAATTTATGAGAGATTGTAGTAACCAAATTTATTAATTTATTATTACCTTATGATTAAAATGACTATACACTAATGAACTTCAAGATAAATTCTCTTAGTAAATATGGGAATTTAAATATGTTGATTTAAAAATTATCACCAACAAAGTTTTATTAAGGATCCCCATTTGATATTGTTTTGGTAATCTAGCAATTTGTTGGTTTAAAATTATAAAGATAAACAAGACCATTAATAAATGTTAACATATTTGTTGAATTTTGAAATTATTATTGGATGGAGTCTAATTAAAGTTTTAATTAAACATTGGGTAATACAAAAGGACTTCTAATGTTATTTTTATGTGGTCAGTATAATGGTCATTATAAAAATAATGTTATAGTACAACTTCAATGAGTATTATGATTCAAATTTAATAAATGTTATAGTCCAAACTTCAAGTAATTTAATGATTAAAATTTTGTAGATTTTTAAAGGAATATGTTTAGGAACTTGAGGGATGAAATTAAATTAAGTAATTAATAAAACACTTGATATGCATTTATTTGATAACAACACCTATAGATGTTTTTTTTTTCTTAAGTGAGTATTGTTAGGAGTTGTTGAGTGACTTCTTGTATAGAGTTTTAATTAGGAATATTAAACAAGGACTTTTAAATTAACCTATTTTATTAATATAGTTACAATTAAACAAGACTTAAATGGCTCGAGGTAGTGTAAACTAAATTATGTATCTTGAAATTTGATTATACAGTTGAGAACGTTGTAGTAAGATATTATTATAGATTCATGACCATGTAAATATTAGAATTGTAAAGTATTAGATTAATCTTTTAAAGCAGCTATGCGAAATATTTCACGCCTACAAAACCTATCAAGGAATGAATAAATTTTATTATGTCAATCATTTTAGCATTAGTTTTAATGTTAGACTAGACGTTTAGTCTATAGGGGTATTCCTAGTAAAATGAAATGGGACAGCCCTTGTACGGCTCATCATCTTACTCATGATACGGTTAGGTCAAGTACCTAACTAGTGACTTTGAAACAACTTAAAACTAGGTAATTACATTGGGTTAAGGGATGTTGACATGTGGTCATGATTCCCCTTGACCCTACGTGTAGAATATGCTACTAGTATAACCTAACACCTCAACTTTGCATGTACTGTCTTAGCTTGGTAATCATGGTTAAACCTCTCAACTGTATCCTTTAAGACTAATAATTTTTATCCAAAAAAAAAGTTGTTGCATTTTTTGGCATAATATTATGGGCATGACACTTGGTATCAGAGCTACATTTTAACATTGGAACCTTGAACCCACTATGTTTCACAATTTAAAACACATTATTTCAACATTATCAAAAATTCAAACTTAGGAAAGATGAACGCAACAACCTAAAACATTGTTTTTAAAGCTACAACAATGTCTTCAACTTATACCCTTTTCATGTTGTATAGGATGCCTCTGATAACACAGCAAGGTCACGCCCGTGGACGAGGCCGTAAACGTGCCTTTGTCGCACAAGTTCAGTTAGAGAAGGATGTAGGGTACTAGAGAGGAGCAGAGACCTCCTCCCGAACAACCACCCAACCCCAATCAAGATGTACTTAATGCTCTTCAGAATTTGGTTGGAATCATTTTGGATTAAATACTGCAAGGTAATCAACAAGTAGGACCCGGGGGTATTGTGCATGAGCGCAGTAGGAGTCCCCCACCTAGGATTGTGGAGGAGCAGGTTGACCTCGGAGGTGAGTCAGTACACATGCCACCTCCAGAGGCAGTGGTTCTGGCTTATGAGAGGGCACCCCGTGACACAGGGGACCACATTAGGGAACTAATACGCCTTAACCCACCACATTTTCCAAGAGCCACGGGTGGGAGTGAGGTCGAGGCATTTCTTTTGAGTCTCAAGAGATGCTTTGGATTGCACCCTTATGGGAGAAATATGAAGGCACACTTTGCTATCCACTTGCTGAGAGGTACATCCGCTATTTGGTGGAGGATAGAGGAGTTAAAGAGTAATCTAGCTATCAAAACCCTCACTTGGACCACTTTCTTAGAGAGATTCAGAGATTGTTACCTATCTGAGCACTATAGACAATGACTGATAGATGAGTTCCATGACCTTTGGTAGAGGGGACTCACCGTCACTCAATATGAGAGTAAGTTCCTTGAGCTTCTACCCTATGTAGAGTACATGAGAGACGAGAAGATCAAGGTTAACAGCTTTGTAAAGGGGTTGAATGCATCTATATATGGTTCAGTGCGCATGGTAGCACCAGGGAACCTTTGAGAGGTCGTATAAAAGGCCTTGATTGCCAAAGAGGTTCAGGGTAGAGGACAGGATTCATGAGATCAGTCTCAGAACTAAAATTACATACCACAGAGTTCAGGATATTAGAAATCACACTGGAAGGGTAATAATAATAACATACATTCTTTGGGGTCTTACAAACCCCCTTTACCTCAGCAGTAGACTCAGCATAGTCATAGGTCACAAGTGTATGAGTTAATTTTGGCCTTCTAAATCAACCACACACTTCAACATAGTCATTCTTCACCAGGTACAGTCAAGACTGAATATGAGTTATTCATCCTGACTGTCTGCGTGATTCAACCTGTTGCCTTCTATCTAGATGGAGTTTTGAAATTTGCTCTCAGGACGAGGGCCTCACAACTATGGACCATCTAAGAACGA
>MU228074.1:683179-717006 GCA_018584345.1 Thuja plicata
ATAGAAATAGACACCCTTCCTTGAATTCATGCTTCTTTGTTATTGCTTGATCACGATCATAACAAATTAATATATCTTTTTAATGAAAGTCATTTTTAGAAATTTCACATAGACCCGTACATATTCTATCATAACTTTTGCATCCAAGAATTTCTCTCTAATCGCTTTAGTGAGATTCTTTGAAATTAGGCTTTCATTAATATATCCAAAATTTAGAAAAATCCAACAGTGCATTTGTGAGATATGGTCCTTTTACCGAGACTATATTTTCTGAGACAGTCACACATTCACCATCAACAAACTACTCTCTTACATTTGCAGTCTGGCTCTAATACCATGTTAAGTTTTAGGATAGCTACAAATGTAATAGCACTCTATTTTGTATGTGTTTTGCAAATGCAACAATCTCTGTTTCATTTATATTAGGAATGAGGCTAGGAGGGACATGTCCCTTCATGGGAAATGTCTATTCATTATTATTTATAAGAAAGGACATGCCTCTTCCTATTAATCATAATTTAATCAATCTTATAATGTTTCATCAATCAATTATTAATTAAGAATAATATAATAATTTAATATTGAATATTAAATTTCATATGATTAATAATAATATAACATATATAATATATTATTATTAATCAACATGTATTATATATATATTCTAATGATCATACGACTGAAGCTACAAACATTAACACTAACAAATGAGTTGAGGGATGTATACATGTAGTCGTGATTCCCCTTGACCCTAATGGCAACTCCTGCCACTAGCGTTACCTAACCCACTAACTTTGTAACTAGTTAGCAAACTTGGAAACCTTGTGACTGTAATCAGCACTGCATTTAATGTTATTAAAAAAAAAGTTGTTGCATTTTTGGGCGTAATATTATGGGCATGCCAAAATCCCTAAGCCTCCTTTGTGATCTTTAACACAAGTAGAGGTAGAGGGGCTAAACAAGCAAAGATGTGCAAACCCTAGCAGACCCCGCAACTAGAAACCAATGTAATTCATCGAGGACATCTCAAAGGAGTTAGCACATTTGCAATCGTGGTAAATAATATCTATACATAGGGATTATGGGATCACTGCAGATGCCACAATTTGTTTGCAAAATGGTGTGGTTTTGACTCCTCAAGGGATAACATTGTTAGCTGGATGAAGGAGGCCTTCAGGGAACAGGTAAGTATAACAACCCTAACTGAGAATTTCCTCCATTTAGACTGTAAAGATATTGCATTTAAAAATAAATTATTGAATGATAATTTGATTTTTTATAAGGGATTTAATATTAAATTTCTAAATTGGAAGCTTAATTTTAACTCAATCATTATACCTAGATGGGTAGTCATTCATAATCCACCAATCGAATTGCTTCATCATAAAATCTTAAGGAAAATAGGTGATTTGATGGGAGGGGTTGTGGGTATCGAATAAACCTACCTTAATTCCTCCTCGGTTAAAATCTTATTTAATCTGGAACTCAATGCTCAAACCATTAAACTTATCATGAATCAATCCATTTATAATCTCAAACCATAATTTTATAATGGTTATATACATAATATTGCTATTTTTCAGGAAAGACGTTATTTCACAACCACATATGGAAGAATTTTGTGACTACATAGCCAGGACAACCGATCTTCAATTGAGATATCCTCTGGATATTCAGATTACTCTCAACAGGGAATAGAGAGGATTTATAATTGAAAGAAATACTTCTCTGAATCAAACATACAATAATGCCCCTATACAGATAGAAGAGTGTACCCTTTCTAGACATCGATTAAAAATTAATGATTTAAATAGTAAGATGGTCACATTAAAGGACAAGTGCATAAATATGCTCTCACAACCACCTGCTAATCCAATTTTTGCACCTTTGATAGACCTTGATGTGGAGGAGGGAGAGATTATTGAGGAAAGAACAAAGGAGATGGAGGAGTCACCAACATTGATCAGATTAGGAAATTTTTCATTATTGGATATGGATATCTCAAATGGTAAGAAAATGTTTGGGATTAAGTCAAACTTATTAATGTTTGATAAAAAGGAGATAATGAAGGAAGCAAGAATAAGTGAAAACAACATTCAAGCAGAGGTGGAAAATCTCAGCAAAGAAGATATTAGAAATTATTGTTGGAAAGATAGTGGAGGAGTGTATGTGTAATGGATAAATAATGTAAAGGATAAAAATGGATTGTTTATTTAGAATGTGAGATTAAATAATGATGTGGAGAAGGTAAGATTGTCCTCTTAATCCCCAATTTCATGAAGGGAAGATCCAAAAAGAAAGGATCAATGCATAAATGAATCAACCTATTAAGGATAGGGATAAAGAGAAAAACCCTAGCTTCCGTTTTATAGAAGAGAGTGTGTAATAGATTTAGGAAGATTAAAACTTTAATTGAATTGAATTGAAGACAAGTAATAATCTCAAAATGCAATAGATGTAAAGAATTTTGTTTTTGGGTGTATGTACTAAATTTATGGAAATTTTGCAATTGAATCTGGAACAGAAATGTAGAGACAAAGAAAACCCAGAAATCTTTTCTGAATCTGGCTCAGGTTCGATTTTGACCCAAAAATGAATGTCACCTTTGACCCAAAATTTTTTATTCTAACCCAGAATATCTGATTCTAACCCACAATAGAATGTCAATTTTGAACCAGTAATGAATGTCCCCTTTCACCCAAAATGTCTGATTCTGACTCAGAAAGTCTCATTCTGACATGCACAGTCTGACAAAAAATCTGTTTCCAGATCCCGACAGTTTGCCAAAAAGGGTATCTAGATCTGCACTCTAATTCGTTGCTCTAAACCTGTCCCTGTAAGAAAAATGGTTTGTTTGTTGGGGGGAGGGGTTTGCCTTAGTCAAACCCCAGTTTTAGAATTAACCTTATAATTGAATTGAAATTGCGTAAGTAAACAAAGTAAATGAACAAATTCACCTTGCTTATATAGAAATCCTTGTGGCGGATTTGAATCCTTGGATCCACAAGTATGTATGCTCCAAAAGAATGTAGAATGTAGAATGTAGAATGTATAATGTGGATGTAGGATGTCTGAAATCAATTTCTTGTAGATCTTCAACACCAATCTTGAATGGATCTTTGAATAGGAAGAGGCTTGGAGGAATGTGTATGGAGAAATCTTCAGCAAGAGGGCTCCATAGAGCTTGAATCCTTCAATGGCTACCAATGGATCTCCTTGATGAATTGAATGGTTGAAGGTACTTGAATGCTTGAATGCTTGAATGCTTGAGAGTAGATAATTACTTCTTAGCTTTTTCTTCACACTTAAATTTCACTTTGATCGTTCTTGCTTGGTTGATGATTTATGGTTTTGAGTCTTAGACAAAATGAGAGGAGAAGGCTTCCTTATATATAAATCTAGGGCACAATATTCTAGAGAGGCCTACATAGGAGAACTAAATTCCAATTAGACATATATTCCTAGAAGTAGACGTATATTAAATATAATTTCAAGAGTCATTTCCCTGAAGACCAAAACAACCGACCCAGAAGCGGGAATTAAATCTTTCTGAAGCCTGACATCCAGAAACCCTAGAAACTTGAAATCTGGACCCTGGGTCATAATTGAGGTCAATTTTGACCTAGGTTAGGGTCAAGGTTGACCTTGACCTAGGTCAAGGTTGAGGTCGACCTTGACCCAGAAAGGTCAATTTTGACCCTGAGGTCAAAAATCCCAGGTTTGTTATTTAGGATGCCAGAAACAGGCCGGAGAAAAGTGGGAAATGGGGCAGAACAGGGGGGAAATCCAAATCCAAGTTAGAGACCCATTCAAGGCACTTGATATGACCCCAAACCACTTACTCTGAGGGCTAAACTAGTCTATAATGGAAGTGCTTCCATTTTCCAACTATACATTTAGCCCCCACTTTAGCAAGAGTATGGACCTGATGAAAAATATTGGTAAAGGAGATCATGAAGAAAAGATAATCCTATTGAAATCAAAAGGGACAAAGGAATCCTCAAGCCCCCAGGGACTTAAGTATTTATCAACCCTAAGATCATGATAAGAGAGATATCACTAGTTAAAGAGAAAAAGAGAGAGGGTGTGATTACCTTGCCTAATGAGAACTTACATCCCATTATGAACCACACAAGGAAATATTGCAACTGGAAAGATGGAGTCGAACCTCCTAGTGAATGTGGCTACTCACTAGTCAACCCATCAGGGAGATCCGGTCTTAAGGACACCTTCCGAAAGAAACTGGAGGGATCAAGAGATCCATATACATTTAAACTAGAGGGATCAAGAGATCTTATAAGGTAAAAATCCATGCTTTAAGGATTAGTCTTTAATCCATAAAGGGAAAAAATTTTAAGTTTGAAAATATTTTGAAAGTGCGTGTGTGCAAAAAGTGAGTAGAGTGTATGCCCCCATGTTAAAGTCATTACTAACACTTTAACAGAAGCAATGGATTTAACAGAAACATAAACAATTCTATTGATTAGGTTTCCACTACGAGATGCCCCCAAACAAAGACAAATCAAGAGAAATACCACATAAACATACAAAGAACACAGAAGGGATCTACCTATTGTGGGGTCAATATTATCATAAGATAATATGTATATATAGATATGATATTATAGAAAATTAATTGACATCATTCCCCAAAGAAAGTAGAGCTACAATCACAATGGAGGGAAAAAAAATCAAGAGTTACGAAGAAGAGTCTTTTCGGACCACAACATGGAGACCAAAAAGAATCAGTTCTACCATGTCGCAGATCCAAGCGGACTACACAAGGAAAACATTTACGAACAATAGCACTATTACAACATAACATGAAAGCAACATATATAGAAGAGTAGAGATACATATAGAGGAATTGTACAATAGGCTTGATTCCTTTATCACCTTGTACCAACAAAGTAACAAGGTTCGCATAAAAGAATCTAACAAACATTTAAAAACATATTACAGGAGAAGCAAAATACAACAGGTAAACACAAAAAAAAGGCTACCATGAAGGACAAGTCAATCAAGCGCATCGCCTACTCTCCCTATCTCAGTTTATATTATTTAAGGAAGGTGGGAAACTCATAAGAGGGACTATATCCAACACAATAGGAATAATAGCCAGTTCCAAACAGAGATCCTCTTGAGAAACACCATGTTTGATACTAGGTGTAATTATCAATTGGGTTGAAATCATATGAGGTAAATCAATATAAATATCAATGGTCTCATATTCATCACTAGGATTGATAGGATCATCAAGAGTATCTTCCTCATCAAGATTAATTAAAATATGATCTAAGATGTGAATAGAATCATCATAATCATTCATCTTAACATCATTATGAACATTAACCTCCTCCAACACATCAGGCATAGGATGGTCAAAAGAAGGTAAAGAATTTTGAAGAATAGAGGCACGGGCGCTAGCATTAGCCCTACTCTTCTTATGACATTCATTAGTAGATCAGTTACGCTTCACTTTGTTTGACACATGTTGAGAACTAGGAGGAACAATGACTAGTTCTTTCACAGGCTTGGGAGGAGGATTCTTAGTAGGCTGAGAAGCGACACTGGGAGGTTGAGTAATAGATCTAGCAGTAATGGATAAAGGAGGTATAGAAGGAGTGGGCAAAAGACCACAATTAATATCTATCTGAGGCATGCTTAACTAGACAATCTTGCGATGTTTATAAGCTTGATATGAACAAAAAAGGTTATCAGGGTGAGGAGGACATGAATTAGGTAATGAAGGCCAAAAGAAATTAAAAGTAGCACAATCTCTAGGCCTAGAAGGTTGATACAAACTATGATTAATCATTTTTACTTCTCCATTATGAATGAAATTAATACACTTATGAATAGGAGAAGCAACGACATGCATGACAGTTAACCAAGGCAAGCCAATTTTGACTTGAAACTGATCAGAAGTAGGAATGACAATGAAGGTAGTATCTACAACTTTACCACAAATTTCAACAGGAAAGTTAATAGAATCAAGTGAAGGATAGAGAAAACCATTCCAAGTTTGGATCCATGCATCAGATGTATCATAACAATCATGGTGTATATTTTTCATAAAAAGGTTTTCCTCAGTAATGACATTTATTAAAGATGAGGGATCAACAAGACAACCACACTTAGGTATCTTTTCAATCCTAGCATAAATATAAAGGGGACCATCGGGAGCCTTAATAGTCTCAGAATCATCAAAGGTGATTGAGAGTTCCCTAGGTCGTTTATCCTTAGTTTGTTTATGAGGTTTAGGTGGAACTTGAAGTTGAAGTGGAGGTGAAGGATCTTGAATAGTAGGTTGAGATGAAACAACACTCTCCACATGATTAACAATGTGATTGAGATCATCCATCCTTGAATCGTAAACAATATCCACAGAAGATGGTTGAGCAATGACATTAGTATCATATGTAGGTAAATGATTTGTATAAATTTGAAGGTTTTGATTAGGAGACAGATTTGTTCCCACTACCATCAAAATTATCAACCGATAAAGCATTAGAATCAATTAAGTCTTGAACCTTATGCTTTAGAGAATAACATTTTTTAGTATCATGTCCATTCTGTTGATGGTATTGACAAAAATCTTTAGGATCATAGGATTTTTATGTCATCGTAGTAGGGAGAAGAGGTCGAATAGGAGGCTAGGTAATCATATTATCACTTAACAGCCTCTCATAATAGAATGTAAAGATTCATAGAGAGGAGTAAACATACGATTCATAGGGAAAGCAGGGGATGTAGAAGTGACATTGTTGGATGCAAAAACAACTTGATCAGCAACTACATTTGCCTATTTATTTATCTTGACATAGTTGTTAGGTTTCTGAAACTTATTAGGATTAGGAGCGGCATCACTCATATCAACTGGAACAAGAGTCATTGGATTGTTTATCTCAAATTGACTCACTTGTAATTGATAATGATGAAGTGTTGCACAAAGTTGTTGAAAAGAGGTAAATTTAGTAAGAAGAATCTTATCTCTAATATCCTTTTATAAATTCAAAATAAACATATGTTGAATATCAATATCAAGAACATGATAAGAAATCTGAGCATACAAATTCTTAAATATACCAATAAATCAGTCATTTTTTCCTTAGTGGTTTGTTTACAATGCATTAAATTAGTTAAGGAAACTTGCAGACCAATATTATTTTGAAATTATCGGATAAAGGTATTAGAAAGTTTTGGAAAAGAATTAATAGAATAAGGGGGTAAAGAATAATACCATTGCAAGGCCTTATCATGAAAAGTTCTAGCAAACAACTTGGCTAAAATCCTATGGTCATGAGCATAATCACTACAAAGGATTTGAAATGTTTTAACATGAGTAACAGGATCTCCCTTACCATTGTAATTCTCAAGACGAGGCATAACAGCTTGTTGAGGGACAGTAACACAAATAATGTTTAAGGATAAAGGACTACCCATGTCACATGTAGGAATGCTAAACTTGGATTGGGTTAAGGATGCAAGTTGTTGTTGTAAAGATGACACAGTTTGAGCTAAATTAATGATTGTAAAATCATTAGAAGAAATAGGTGGCATAGAAACATTAGGAACACTACGAAAAGTTTAGGAAATGACAGGAATAGAAGACACAACCAATGGAACACTTAGAACCACAGTTGGAAGAGGATTGGAATAAGCAAAAGGAACGCTATGGTAAGAAGGTTGTGAGGTAGGTAGAGACATTGATGGAACACTCACAGGAATAGATGGAATTGGAAGAGATGTAATCATCAAAGGAGTAGTGTAAGTAGGAATGCTAGGTAAAGGAATGGAAGAAGGTTCCCCACTAGTGACAGGAGGAGTGAATCCTAGATCTTGAGCCTCTTGATCTAAAGGTTTAACATTCAAATGCACAAGATGAGTAACACCATGCAAGATATTAACACCTTGATCACTATCACGAAGGAATTTATTAAGAGCCTCTATAACTTGGATAGAATATTGAGTATGGTTTTCTTGAATAAGCCAATTTCCCATTTTATCAAGTTTGGTTGAAAGTTTTTGGACTTGTTCAGGAGGAAATATTAAAGCATCATCCTCATCATGAGATGAGTAAGAATAGTTATGCTCCGTAGAAGGATTGGAATCATGAATGGTCAAATTTTCATCTGGGATCCTAAGGAAAGGAGAGGAAAACTCAGGATCAAAGGAACCCATAAGTCTATGACTTCTTCTAATCAAGATACTATAATTAGGACTAGAAGTAGTAAAGATCATGCACCAATGCAATGCAAATGAACTAATTTAGGAAACACAAGATTTTGATTTTAATTTTTGAAATGAAAATGAAAGAACATAAAAGAAAGATAATCTAATATGCATGCAAGATCTAACATAAAAATGTAAATATAACACCAAAAAGAAAGAGTTGTCTATCGCAGGTTCACCAAAATGTAATGGATAAATAATGTAAAGGATAAAAATGGATTATTTATTTAGAATGTAAGATTAAATAATGATGTGAAGAAGGTAAGATTGTCCTCTTAATCCCAAATTTCATGAAGGGAAGATCCAAATTGATTAACCCAAAAGAAAGGGTCAATGCATAAATGAATCAAATTGAAAAACCCTAACTTATGTTTTATAAAAGAGAGTGTGTAATAGATTTAGGAAGATTAAAACTTTAATTGAATTGAATTAAAGACAAGTACTAACCTCAAAATGCAATAGATTTGAAGAATTCTATTTCTGGGTGTCTGTACTGAGTTTCTAGAAATTCTGCAACTAGATCTGTAATACAAACATAGAGACGAAGAAAACCCAGAAATCTTTTCCGAATTTCTGACTTAGGTCCGATTTTGACCCAAAAATGAATGTCACCGTTGACCCAAAATTTTTGATTCTGATCCAGAACAGAATGTCGATTCTAACCTAGAAATGAATGTTACCTTTGACCCAAAATGTCTGATTCTAAACCAGAAAGTCTTATTCTGACCTACACAGTCCGACAGAAAATCTATTTTGAAATCCTGATAGTTTGCCAAAAAGGGTATCCAGATCTCCACTCCAGTTTGTTGTTCCAAACCTGTCCTTGCAAGAAAAATAGTTTGTTTGTTGGGGGGAGGGGTTTTCCTTTCTCAAAACCCAATTTTGGAATTAAAATTATAATTGAATTGAAATTGCGTAAGTAAACAAAGTAAATGAACAAATTCACCTTGCTTGTATAGAAATCCTTGTGGCGGATTCAAATCCTTGGATCCACAAGTATGTATGATCCAAAAGAATGTAGAATGTAGAATTTTGGATGTAGGATGTCTCAAATCAATTTCTTGTAGATCTTCAACACCAATCTTGAATGGATCTTTGAACAGGAAGAGGTTTTGAGGAATGTGGATGGAGAAATCTTCAACAAGAGGGCTTCGTAGAGTTTGAAACCTTCAATGGCTACCAATGGATCTCCTTGATGAATTTAATGCTTGAAGGTACTTGAGTGCTTGAATGCTTGAGAGTAGATAATTTCTTCTTAGCTTTCTCTTCACACTTAGATTTCACTTTGATTGTTCTTGCTTGGTTGATAATTTATGGTTTCCAGTCTTAGACAAAATGAGAGGAGAAGGCTTCCTTCTATATGAATCTAGGGCACAATCTTCTAAAGAGGCCTACATAGGGGAATTAAATTCCAATTATACCTATATCCCTATAAGTGGACCTATATTAAATATAATTTCAAGATTCATTGCCCTGAAGACCGAAACAGTCGACCTGAAAGCGGGAATTAAATCTTTCCAAAGCCCGACATCCGAAAACCCTGGAAACTTGAAATATGGACCCTGGGTCAGAAATGAGGTTGATTCTAACCTAGGCTAGGGTTGAGTTTGACCTTGACTTAGGTCAAGGTTGAGGTCGACCTTGACTTAGGTCAAGGTCGAGTTCGACCTTGACCTAGAAACATCAATTTTGACCCTGAGGTCAAAAATCTCAGGTTTGCAGTTTAGGATGCCAGAAAAAGGTCAGAGAAAAGTGGGAAATGGGGTAGAAAAAGGAGAAAGATAGATCCAAGTTAGAGACCCATTCAAGGTTCTTTACATGACCCCAAACCACTTACTCGAAGGGCTAAACTAGTCTACAATGGAAGTGCTTCCATTTTCTGACCATACAGTATGGATTTGGAAAAAAATAAGGAGATGATGTTGGTTGCTCCTAGATCCTATAATAATGAAAAATTTAGAAGAAAGGGAATGTTAGTATTAATAGGTCTAAGATTACTGAGAGGGGGGTGAATCATTAATCTAACAATTCAAACTTTTCATTAACCATCCATCTATTAGCATCAATAAACATTCATTGTATGAATAAACAATCAAATAAAGATGAACATCCACAACCATGCAACACAATAACACCAATATTATTCCCATGGAAACCCAACTTGGGTGAAAACCATGTGTGGGGATGGCACCCACAAATAATTCTACACTCTTCTGAAGTATGCCCAGTTAAGAGCTTATCCCTGTTAGGAGCTTACAAAATGTTTGGTTAAGAGCAAAACCCTGTTAGGAGCCACCCAGTCAAGAGTTTTACCTCTATCCCTATTAGGAGCTTTACTCTATAAGAGGTAACCCTAATAAAAAATTTGAAACCCTAATTAAAGAGTCACCTAATTAAAGGATTTCACAATTCAGACCTGTTAGGATCTACCTGGTTAAGGGATTTAGCTTGATGAAGTTGTTAGGAATCAACAAGTAAATGATTTGGGAAAGTAGAACTCTTTGCTAATATAGATATAGTTCAAGTTCAATCTCTACTTTACATACAGACAATATTCTCTCTTCTTTTTTTTCTCTCAATCACACCTCTACATCCACGATCTACACTTGCACTTTTCATCCTTTTTCATATCTATATATTACAAGTTCATTAGGGCAATTACCCACCTTACAAAATGTTTTACAATATCTTTCACTCAATTAAAAAACCCTAAAACATGTTACCAAGCTATACCACATGCTAACAAACTTAAGTTAGCCACCAGATTCATCACACAATGATTTGATAAAGAAAAGTCAAACCACAACACTTCCTCCAATGTTCTTGCACAAATTCAATAAATCTGATCATAATGATCACAAAAAATGCCAACTCATCATTCATCATCAATCTACAACATTACAACAATCCCTAGAATACATAACCACTTATCAAAACACAATACATCATCAACGGTTAAGGATTTGACTAATTGTTCTAAGAACTTCCTTAACTCTTTGTTGAACAAACTTTTGTCATTTGAAAATTTGTCTTTTAATCATCAAATCATGATGTGGTCACAACAACACCACCATAACATAGTCCTGATAAAAATATCATGACCACAACACCTGATTCCAAACCTACACATTCATCAAATCATTCTTCATGTGCTACATTTTGTTCTTCTTGTTATTCTATCAACCTTCAATCAATCATAACTCACACTATACAAAAGATAAACAAGTGTGGTCATAGATACACCATCTATATACATCTCTTAACCTTCCTTTACAATCACACACTCCAATTCTTACCACAACTCTAGATTCATCATCTTGAACAAACATCAACATAACAGGTACACTATCAATGAACAAACACTAAGTTGACATCAATGACAATACCATGACTGATCAACCTATCATCAGATCTGCATCAAACTCATGTCATATCATACTCAACTTATCTTTGCATCAGTTATGCCAATAATTCCCCCTTTTGCATTGATGGCAACACCAACAATACCAAGAAAACTTCTAGATACCAAAACATGCTCCCCCTTCACTGATATGTCTTTATTCTTTGACATGTCCTTCTCTACTATATCCATTGTTCTCTATTCATCTCCCCCTTTCACAACATTGCAAAAGGCACCAAAATAGGTCACCAATTGCTACAATTGTATTCATCTCTTCCCAACTGCCCCCCCTAAGGAGTCCCCTAAACATCAATCCATAATGAAAGATATAACAATAAATCCACTTGATTGATGCACCAAACAACATCTTAGTTCTGATCAGGTAGGGGAAAATCCCCTATCTTTCCTCTAAGGTACTCAAAAGTATCCTTAGGTAGAGGCTTGGTGAATATATCTAATATTTTCTCCTTTGTTGGTACATATTCCAACTTCACCTCCTTCTCTTGCACTTTCTCTCTCAAAAAATGATACTTAATTGCAATGTGCTTAGTCTTGGAATGTATTACATGATTCTTGGAAATATTTATTGCACTTGTATTGTCACAAAAGATAGTCACCAGTTCAGCCACCTTTTCTTTAATACCTTCAAGAATCTGCTTCATCCATGCAATTTGTGTACAATTTATAGCTACTGCAACATACTTAGCTTCTACAGTGGATTGTGAGATACAATTTTTCTTTTTGCTTGTCCAAGACACAATCCTTTCACCTAGAAAGAATGCACCACCACTTGTGCTCTTTCTATCATCAACATTTACAACTCAATCTGCATCAGTAAACACACTCAAGGAGAAATCACCATCATAAGCATACCACAAACCATAGTAAACAGTCCCTTTCAAATATCTAAATATCATCTTGGCTTCAACCATATGAGATTCCTTAGGATTTTCTTTAAATCTTGCCACTATTCCAACCACTTGAGCAATATCAAGTCTACTATGAACAACATATTGCAACTTACCGATCATAGATATGTACAAAGTAGCATCAACTGCATCAGATTCATCATCCTTAGACAATTTACATCTTATTACCGTGGTGGTTCCAACTGGTTTGGAGTCACTCATACCAAAAGTCTTGAGTACTTCTTTCACATATTTGGATTGAATGATGTATATACCATTCTTTAGTTATGAAACTTGCAAACCAATAAAGAATTTGATCTCTCCAATCATTGACATTTTAAACTCCTTCATTTCCTCAGCAAATGTCACACTCATCTCATCAATTTCTCCAAGGATTATATCATCAATAAATACTTCAACTATCAACAAATTATCTCCTTCAACTTTTAGGTACACATTACTATCATCACTTGTTCTATTAAAACCAATCTAAATAAGATAAGAATGCAACCTTTCATACCATGTCGTTGGGGCTTGTTTCAGTCCATACAATGCCTTTTGTAGCTTGCATACCATGTCCTTGTCCTTTGTTAAAGAAAAACCATCAGGTTGTTCTATGTAGACCTCTTCTTCAAGAATTCCATTCAAGAAAGCTGACTTGACATCCATTTGAAAAAATTTGAACTTCTTATAAGAAGCATAAAGAAGTAGAATTCTTACCCCTTCTAATCTTTCTACTGGAGAAAAATTCTCTCCATAATCTATTCCTTCTTCTTGATCATAACCCTTGCAAATAAGCCTTTCCTTAAATTCCTAATCACATCTCCATCTTCATTCAATTTGTTCCTGAAAACCCATTTGGTACCAATCACATTTTTAACTTCAGGTCTGGGAACAAGTGTCCATGTATCATTCTTCTCAATTTGATAAAGTTATTCCTCTATAGCTCTTATCCAATCTTCATCCTTGGTTGCTTCCTTCATTGTCTTAGGCTCATACTTGGAAATCAAAAATGTACTTTCTTTGAGCTTTATTCTAGTTAGAACACTTGCATTCTTATCACCAATGATCTGATCAGCAAAATGATTCATCTTCACATACCTAAGTATCACCGATTTAGGTTTAGGAGCTTCTTCTTTTGTCGGTTGAATCACTTCTTCTTCGTTGCTTTGTTCTAATGGTTCATGCGCTTCAGGTTCAATATACACAATCTCTCGATCATCCTCTGTCACTTTCTTTCTTGAATCACTAGATTTATCAGGGTATTAATCCACATTTACATTTACACTCTCAATCATTTTTAAGTTCTCTTAGTGAAACACTTATATGCTTTTATTTTAGTAGAATAACCCAAGAAAATACCTTCATCACTTTTTGGATCAAACTTGCCTTTGAAATCATCCCTCTTAATGTAACATCTACTTCCAAAGACTTTTAAATATTTAACATTAGGTGAGTGACCATATCATAGCTCATAAGGTGTCTTATATGTTCCTTTCTTCACTAGTACCCGGTTTAGAGTGTAAACAACAATACTAATTGCTTCTTTCTAATGCATCTTTGGTGCATCACCTTGGATCAACATTGTCCTTGCAACATCCACTATAGTTATGTTCTTCCTCTCCACAACACCATTTTGTTGTGGAGTCCTTGGTGTAGACATTTGTCTCTTGATTCCATTATCTTTACAATATTTAACAAATTTTGCAGAAGTAAACTCACCACCTCTATCAGACCTTAGACATTTCAAGTTCTTACCTGATTCCTTCTCAACCAGTTCTTTGAATGCTTTGAATTTATGATATGCATTAGAATTTTCCATCAATAAAGTTACCCACATCTTTCTAGAATAGTCATTGGTAAACAATATAAAATATCTATCATTGGGATAACTTCTCTGTCTCATATGTCTGCAAAGATTAGTATACACCAAATCAAGTATGCTTTTAGATGAAAAAGACTTGCTCTTGAAAGTAGAACTAGTTAACTTACCCAACTGACATTCTTTACACATCATGTTGTCTGGATTGACTAGTTGTGGCATTCCTCTAACTGCATTCTTCTTACTCATTTTGATCAAACTATCAAAAATTACATAAAAAAAACTTTGATTCCATAACCAACTATCATCAACCTTCGCAACCAAATAACTGTTCACAGTAATATTTAGATGGAATAAATTACCTCTAGTTTGTCTACTAGTAGCAATCCCATTACCCGAGCTTCCAATTATTCTACATACACCTCCTTTGAATTCCATTTTGTAAAATTTATCATTCAATTAACCCATACTCAACAAATTATGTGTTAGACCATCCATAAAATAAATGACATCTGTATTACTCTTACCATTCAAATAAATAGTACATTTTCCTTTGACAAAATAAGGTGTATTGTAACCAAGACTTACCACACCACCATCAAACTCATCGAGCTTAATGAACTTAATCTTGTCACCTATCATGTGATGTGAGCACCCACTATCTATAATTCATTCATCATTGTGTCTTATGTGAGAAATCAACACCTTCTCACCTTCTGATGGATCTTCTTTGACTGCAACAAATATAAACTCCCCTTCCTCCTTATCTTCTGATTCTTCATCGGTAACTCTTTCATCAACTGTAACAAAGCATTGTTTCTTTCCTTTTCCTTTAAACTTTATGATCTTATCCTTTTATTCAACGTTAGGTCATCTAGAAACAATATGTCCAATCTGATTACATGAAAAATATTTTAGTGGTAATTGGCCTTTTTACTTACCTATATATCTAGGAAATCTCTTTGCTAGTAGTGCTTCAATCTCTCCTTGTTTCCTTTCATATTCCAAGATAGCTTTAGGTTCCCTAGTGTAACTTGATGTATAATCAAAATCATGACTTACTTCTTTACCTTTCCTTACCGGTACATTAGATACTGATGCCTTGAAAGTTGCTTCAACCTTTGGAATAGTGTTATCATAATTATTTAACTCAAATGTAGAAAGCTTACTGATCATTTCATCTATAGTAACATTTTCAAAAGTTCTCAACTCATTTAAAGTAGACACTCTAATTGCATAATCAGGCAATAAATTTCTCAACATTTTACTTACCACAACATCTTCCTCAATAGTTCCACCAACACCTCTGATAGCACCAACAACTTCTTTTATTCTTAGACCATATTATGCAATGTTCTCTCCAAATACCATCTTCATGTCATCATACTTTCCTCTTATCTTCCTTATCTTTTTTCTTATGAACATCTCCACCATAGACCAGTCTCAACTTTTCCAAACATCATAGGTAGTTTCAAGTCCACGAACATCAATGATCATTTCATCTATAGTAACATTGTCAAAAACTCTCAACTCATTTATAGTAGACACTCTAATGGCATAAGTAGGAAGTAAATTTCTCAACATTTTACTTGCCACAACATCTTCCTCAATAGTTCCACCAGCACCTCTGATAGCACCAACAAATTCTTTTATTCTTAGACCATATTGTGCATTGTTCTCTCCTTCTACCATCTTCATGCCATCATACTTTCCTCTAAGACTGTCTTCCTTAGCTTTTCACACATGAACATCTCCACCATAGATTAGTCTCAACTTTTCCAAACATCATAGGTAGTTTCAAGTCCACGAACATCAACATATTTAATATCAGATAGGGTACTTGCAATAACTTATTGTGCTTGAGTATTCTCCTACTGTTCCTTTATTTCATCTGCAGTGAGAGTTCCAGCAAGAGTGATATACTTTCTTGTAACATGCGACCAGTATGGTGATCCCATACCCTTTAGGTATAACTTCATTCTTTCACTCCATACCAGGTAGTTGTCCCTAGTGAGCTTGGGAGTTCCTTCCTCATCATTGGATCTTTTCCTCAAGTTTTTTGTCTTACCACAAAGAGGACCACAACTCTAATACCAATTGCTAGTATTAATAGGTCCAACATTACTAAGGGTGGGGGGGGGGGGGAATCAGTAATCTAACAATTCCTAAATAGAGCAGGTGAGTTCTCATCTTGTTCTTCCAACTGTCAAAATTTTCAAGATCAAATTTTGGACTCTCCTTCCTATAGAATGTCATCTTCAGGATCACCTCAAGCTATTACTCTTTCTCTCCGAGGATCACAAGATCAAATACTAATTTTTAGCAATAATATTCCACCAACACAACTGAGAAGGGGGGAATCAGTTGTGTGCTAAATAATTAAACTTTAAACTTATAAACCAATTATTCAATGCAAATCTGAACACATCAAAAGAAACACCATAACAAAAGCAATTGTTGTCAAGGAAATCTTGTATGTTAAGGGGAAAACACCAGTGGGAATTAGCACCCACAAATAATGCATTGAAAGTATTGTATCTCTGTTAGGAGATCTGGCCCTGTTAGGATCTGATAATTACATATAGTACATAGTCCCTATTAAAGGATAGACCATGTTAGGAGTTAAGAGAAATAAGAGGCTCACTGCCCAAATGAGAAGGTTAAATCCACATTCTGGACTCACTGTCCAAAGTACAGATATAGAAGTATACAATAACCAGTGAATTGACTGATAGTAACTTGCTTTTCCTAAATAGTTCCAATGAATTTCATCACAATCACTATCTCTTCTCTACATCTAGCAGGATTCACAATTACAAGCTCACAACTTCCACATCATTCTTCCACATCACCTCATCAAGAAACAACTCTACTTTATACAAGTTGCAATAAGCAATTAGGTTGGCCATTTAGGATTTCCCTAATGCATAACTAATTACATAGACCCCTGCTAAGATATACACGGTACCTTAAATAATTAAATATAAAATAAAAATCATCAATTGCACTCCAAGATCCATAATCCACGCTCACCATCCTTTAAACATGTTACATCATTGTAGTCATCCACAAATAGGTCTTCACAAGATCACACGCCTCAACTAATGTCACCAAGAACCCAATGACCCAAGAATCACAAATAACATTCTTCGACATATCTTCTACCATACCTCAAGCTCGCATATCATAACACGTGCTCACATCTAAGTGATCCCAAAAACTTAGAGACCAAGTCTGTCATAATCCTCTGTTACTTCTCTGTAACCAGACTTTACCAAAACAACTATAACTTATGCCAATATTAATATCAAGACAAGAAATCTTAGATATAATATCTCTTCTCATCCTCTTATACAGCTCCTTTCTCACATGCTCTAAAAGTCCATACAATGTCTATACATTTCTGTCAGTCTTACTTGTACTAGTGATAACCAGTCTGTCTAAGACTTCTAAAGTATTCAACTAAAACGCATGTTGATGTCAATGACGAAACATGAATGTAAACACATCTAACATAACAATTCCGAAAGGTTATGCATCCTTACTCAGCATCACCCTTCTAAGCATAAGAGTTTCCCCTTCTTTAGGAGCATTGTTATAAGCACCAGTAGATGGTCCACCTTGTTCACTCGCACAAGCAACTCTCTTGTCTTGTTTACACTGAAAATCCCTATGTCCTTTCAAGCCACATTTAAATAAAGTACCCCTAAACTCTTTACCATTGTTACCTCCCTTAGGTGCAACTAGTTTTAGCCTTTACTTCAACCACTTTCTTTATCTTATCACCACCAACAACTTGTTTCTCTCTTCCTCTAGAGTTTTTTTTTTTTCCTATTCACCTTGTCTTCTGCCTTCAGATCATACTGATAAGCTTCCTCAACATATCCAATCTTCAACATACTTATTTCATCTTGAATATTGAACCTCAAACCATTCACATACCTAGCCACCTTTTCTTTAGAAATCTCCATGTGACTAGATCTAATGGTTACCTTGTAAAACTCTTCGGTGTAATCCTTCACACTCAAGTCCTTCTGCTTCAAGTTATGAAACCTCTTGAATAAATCAAATTCATAGTCCTTAGGTATGAACTTAGTCTTCAAATTTGCAACCATCAGCCTCCACCGAGTGATCTTCATTTCACCTTCCTCTTCTCGATCTTTCTGTAATACTTTCCACCACAAAGTTGCATGACCTTTCAAATTTTTCTATGCCAACATTACTCTCCAAGGATCTTGAATATCTTCTAACTCACTGATCCAATCAATCAGGTCTTCACGATTCAAAGTACCTGAGTAATTAGATACTTCCAATCTATAACCAACACCAAGCCTTTCTATAGGTCTCATCAACCGGTCATATCCATCACTCCCAATAGTTCTAGAAACATTAGCAACTCCAAATCCTTCTGTAGCCTCCTCAAAACCATCATTAGATCTAGATTTTGTGCACAATCTAGAAATAGCAGTCCAAATCCCTTCCATGACCTCATTCCTAAAATCGGCCATCTCATGCCTATTCTCATCTCGGAGATCTCCCATCATCTACTCCATCAACCTAGGTCTCATTCTCAACGACATAATTTCCAGATCTAGGGTATAACTACCTCCAATCAACGATTTGATTCACCAAAGATGACACCCTAACCCTTGCAAAACCTTAGTTCTCAAGAACAACTCAACAAGTAGCAAAACATCTTCCAACCGACCATCTTGTACAACTCCTTCATTGATGCAAGTCAGATCCAACCTCTGCCACCTTACAAGAACATGATAGGAACACCATAAGTCCATAATTTGGATAGGTAGCCACCACAACAAGATCAAATAATGCTTTGATACCATCTGATGTAGTCAGAGGATAGAGAATCTCCAAATAAGATGTAAAATCCTTGTAGAAGTTATCAACATAGTGGAAATCAATGAGATACAATCAACAACAACATGAATTGCACCCAAACAACAAGTTTTATTGATCATAAGTTCTGTATACATGTTGGGTTATAAGGCCTTCCCGGTTTAGGCCAAGTACAAAAAAAAACCTAACAACAAAACCCAACTCAGACCTACTCTAGATCTTCCTAATTCTCAAAGAAATCCTCTAGCAACTTCTCTGTCATTCAACCCTTCACCAGACTTCTTCTTCACCATTCCCTTTCTACCCAAATGATTTCAAGCCCTAAATTTATACACAAACACAAATAGGTCAGCCTCAACCAACTTTACATATCCCAAGAAATTTGTCATACCCAGTCAGCCTTAACCCAAATTAAATACAATATTTAATTCATTTCTTCGAGAACCTATCCAAAAAATCAAGTTGGGAACAAATATATCCACATAGGAAATCATTCCATTCATCACCAACGATTAGAACAATGACTGCAACCTCAATCAATCAATCGGTTAACTCCAAGAACCAATGTCATGAAGAAGAACAACAACTGATATAAAATCAGCAGTATCTCACAAAATACTTCACCAAAAGAAGCCCTATCATAAAAATAGAATCTATGAACAATAAGTAACAAACCCTTTTGACCACTCATGTTCAAAATCTCTACAGATCAACGGCTCACCAAATCTCAGAAAACTGCCTGGAACCATAAACTCCTTCATACATCCAGTCACATAATTTAACATAACTCAAGCACGGTAACTCCAAATGAGTTTCTATAATAGTAAAAGTTTCCTAATGACCCATGAACATCATATCATGACCACACCTTTTGAAGATCCACATAATTCTATCGAGCCAACAATCACCCAACAAGTGACCTAGAACAAAAAACAAACCCAAAAATTAGTAACAAAGGTTCACTAGAACACTGATTGTTTTTGGATGATGCAAGATTACCAAGGACCCAAGATGCTCCTTCATTAATATGTGTGTACCCATATACTTTAAATCAAATCATTGTATTATTTTATAATCAATAATTATAATAAATAAATCATTATATTATATATATTATATATAATCAATAATTATAATACACTTGCTGAGTCTAAGCCTTTACATATGAATCATGTAAATAAGAGGTTTAAAATAAATCTGGTAGTATAATGCTACCTACAAAACTATATATGAAACCTTTATCCTAAGCACCTAATAAATATGAGATGTAGCACATGAAATCATCAAATGGTAACTTTAGAAACAATGAGCTAAAACCATCTAAAATGTGCTACCCAATTCCCAAATTAAAATATAATGCCCGAAACTTGGGAAGAGTCCCCAGGTTAAAAATACCATATTCCTTACACATCTTTCATAAGATAACGTGTCTCATTAACCAACTTGGGTGTTGCATTTTGGCCATATTAATTCTACACAAATATTTCTTATGATGTGCATAATATATGTCATAAGTTGTTTAACAAGTGTAACTCCCTCTTATGACTCTTTTATGTATCATATATGCTCTCTTATTTTTATGTGAACGACCTAACTTATAGAGGTCATGCATTTTACTTTAGAAAGCTAGTTGAGCTCCCCATTTTTAAATTAAAGATATTAGAGAGATACTACCATATTCTATGAGTTTTGGTTAAGGCTAATTTTAATATTTTGTTTGTGCCAAAATCAATTGTATAGCCCATAAAATATATTTTTATGTTCCATATATGTAAATTTGTTTATGCTTTTAAGTTTGATGGATTCCATATGCTGCTTTAAAGCTTACATTTTGGTGCGGGCAAAGGATTATAAGTAAAAAAGTTCCTTCCATCATTCACCAATAAAATCCTAGCCGGCATCATCCATGGAAGGCCATAAGTAGAAGGGAAGTGAAGGTAACATGAAAACTGGGAAGCTTTTTAGGGTTTGACCTTTCCCGTCATTCCTATGTTCATTACCACATAATGTTTCTTTTATTAAAATTGTTTTTATTTTTAATTTAAAATAACTAGCAATTGCACCTTGGTGTGTAATGGGTAGGCTGAAGAGGTTTGTAAGGTCAATAAGGAATTCTTTTGGCATATTAGTTGCAAATATTTGTGTAGTAAAATGATGGTGTTTGTATAATAAAGGTCCCAATAGAAAAGAGAGAGCTTCAAATGAACTATTCATCCTTTCAAATATCACATTAAAAACTTTGAATGATTAACATAGATATGCTCAAAATTTAAATAATATATCACATCTTTATTCTTTAGAAATAAAAAATTAATTTTAACAATAGATCACACTTAAATCTATAGTTAATTAAAATATTCCAATGTCGTTGATTTAAATGAGGTAGGAACACAAATGAAGACTTAAGGAGGTACAGTTATTTTACAAACCAGATTTTATATGGAAGTCAAACCCTAGCTTGGCTTCTATCCCCTCCTCTTCATCATGCTTGACCTTGTTTAGATGGGGTTTTCTACTGCAAGCTCTGGCCTCTTTGCCTCGTCCCCCCTCTCCTCTACTGCCCTAGCCTTCAAGCGCATTAGATATGTAGTGCATGCCTATATCAGGAAAATTTTTGCCTCTGCCTGAAGCACTCATGTTTTTCTCTCTTTGGTTAGGTTCATGGATTTCAAGTGAGAAGATTATTGTGAGAACAAAGAGTGATTGAATCAGAATGGTTTGAAATGTAGAAATTAGCGGGCAAATATTGCCCGCAGAATGTCAAAATATATTTTTTAAAGTTTCGCAAGAAGTTTCCTTCACACTATAATATCATTTCATTTTCTTATTTTATTATTTAAAATTTGAAGGTCCCTGTGAAAAAATGAGTGTGGATTAAAATTTTAAGTTACTTTTATTTTGCAATTACATCATTAATTTTACAAGCATATTTTAATGTTAAATTTTAATGTTATATAGAATAAGTAGTCAGATTATATTATTTGTTATTTTTAATTTTGAGTTCTTAAAATAATAAATAATGTGTGTTTAAATTTCATTGTTTGATATACAAGTTGTCTATCTTATTTATGCTTATATATTATAATATAATTCTATTTTTAAAAAGCAATTAACATAAAGTTTGAAAGAGAAACATTTTGCATACTAAAAGCAATCAGTGTTATTTCTATTTCACATTATTAATATGGTTGAGTATATTAACAAGCGAGAATAGAAGTGAATCAATCTTCATTTTTAGGGAAAAATCTTTATTTTTAGAGAAAAAAGTTCTTTTTTAAGTGAAAAAGCTTCATTTCAGTAGACTTGACCATTACATTTCTACAATCCATATTGTTAATTGAATCTAATAGCTTCTAGAAATAACTACTTCAAAACAGTAAACCATGACTAACAATTTGTTTGATGGTAACTATTCCTTGTGATTCTATATCTAAATGTTGTTTATCGGTCAATTTTGAAATCACTTGAAAGCCATATTTATGGACGTAGATGGATTGCTCATGCAATAATCCTATTGACGAACAAGCATTACTGGTGAAATGGAACTTCTAAGTATATAAGTCTATGATATTATCAAATGTTATTATAAAGGAGTAATAATCAATCATTTAGTCATTTTTGTTTGGGTGACTAACTATTTAGTTATTTATTTGGTCATTTATTTAGTCATCTTTGTTTGGGTGACTATTTATTACTGACTATTTGTTTAGTCATTTATTTATTCATTTTTATTTGTCTGACCATGTGATTTTACCTAATGACCAAATTAGTCATTTATACTTGTGAATTGCAAAAACTTATTAGAATTTGGTCGGTTTTAGTCACGTGACTAAAAGTTTTAGTCATATGTCCTAAAAGTTTTAGTCACATAGTCACATATTTTCCAAAATATACTAGTGCTAGTTTTCATCCATTGATTGGAGTGAAGAGGAGATATCAATTTGAAAATCATTTGAGTATTTCTTAGAAGCCTGCACTAGGTGGGTGGAAGTCGCTGATAAACCTGCATCTAGTAGAGACCAAGTCCATCCATCATTCCTTGCATTCATAGTTAGGAGTAGGAGTAATTGAAGTTAGCAAGTTCAAATTCAACTTGAAAGTTAAAAACTTGGGAAAGAGGAACTACATTTTCATTTCACATTACAAAGCTAAAACTTTAGAAGAGAAAGCAGTTGATATCCATTGAATGAACAACGTAAGTCCCCTTAGTGATTATAGAAAATCACATCATTTCAACTGAGTGATTGTCCATGATAAAGGAACCTTGAAGTCATTTCATGATATTAATTTGCAAGATTAGCATGAGAGATGGCTTTATATCAAGAGAGGATTGAGTATTTGGTGTTTCACTTCGAAACATTGAGTGTTTGATTCTACATGTTGTAGTGGAACAAAACTCACATCAACAAAAAATAGTGCTAGAAGGAGGGCATGAACAAAGTTCTTTCATGGAATTGTCAACAAGAGTAAGCTTTAAAAGTTATATTTGAAATAGGAGATCTCTCTTAAAGTGAAAAATCTTTAAAAAAAAAAAATCAAAAAAATCAAAAAATAAAGTGAAAAAAAAAAAGGTTTCTCAATGGACATGCAGGTGGATGTTCTCCCAATTTGGTTTTATTTGAGAAAATGATTGCATCCAATTGGATTATCTCATCTTGAAACATCAAGGCAGTGTAGGATACATGGTACCTCAGAGCATGAGGAAATGAATTGTTTGATTTTTCTCTTGAGAGTGGATTTGACATTACGAGTAAGAATTTCTTTTTTAGAAGTGTATGATCCTGTGGTACTTTTCAGTTCAAAATCATAGTTCCTTGAGTTTAAAAAGGATATCAATAGGAAACCAAGAAATGGATATGGAGAAAATTCTTGGTGTAGTGTACAAAGCCTTTCACATGTAGAATCTACTTGCCCATCATATCAAGATACCATCAACTTAATAAAGTTTCAAATGAGTTGGTATGAGGAAGTATCAGTTGAGGGTGGCAAAGATTTCTTTCATCTTTCAAGTTGGACACCGAAGAATGGAGAGGGTTCCTATCAATCAAGTTGGAAACCAAAGGATGGATAAGGAAATGAGTTGCATCAAGGAAGCATGGTTGAGTTTAATAATCAAGATAACCAAGTGGAGGATCAACTTTCATACATTACATCACAAGGAGAAGAGGTTGAAAAGAATATCAAGGGAGCTATAGAGTTCATCCAAGGAAGAGGAAGCATATAAGGCAAAGATAAGTGTCATGAAGAGCTAGAAGAAGATCATCACGAGTTTGAAGAAGTGATCCTTGGTGAACTTTCCCTCATGCTACAAGGTCAGATTCTTGGAGATGAATTGTGAGGAATTTCAAATATCTTTAAAGAGGAAGACAGTCAGATGTATGAGCTAAACAAGGAATTTCAAGATATCATAAGTGGATCCAAACATGAAAAACAACTTGACGAAGCTTTACAGAGCATCATCACCACCATATTACTTGGGGGCATGATAAAATATATCATGGAAGAAATACACGTGGAATCATTGCTAACTACATTTCAAGACAGACTAGTTGCAAGTGGTAGGATTCACCATCAGCTTCGACCTCAAGAGACTTTACCATTTGAGATTGAATTTGATTAACTCATGAGGATGTTTGGTGTTGGTCTCCCTTTCCATCTCAAGGAAACCATGCTGTATAAGGATTTACATCAAGAATTGAGAAAGATCTACATGCAACCCCATTGGAGAAGAAGATGAAGAACAATTTAGGTTGGTGCTACAGTTGGATATTGCTTTTGAACAACTTGGGGAGATATTTGGAGATCATTTTATCAAAGAATCCTTGATTTTTGAGGATGCACTTAAAGAGACACACAAGGATGCGTGGTTCATGGTACACAAAGACAATCCTCCACGAGTAGTATTCCAAGGCCTTGACCTCAACATTGATCCTACCTTGACCTCTCATAAATTTGATGTTGATGACACTGGTAAGATCCATCACCAACTTCTACCTCCTGAAGCTATGGATGATCAACACAGACTTGAACAAGAATTGCCACTCGAAGCACACTAGGTTATTTCTTTCCCTTCTTTTACTCTTGAAAGTTTTGGAAGTTTCTATTTTGATTATGGTGATCTAGGAAAGACAACTTGTTTATGGATTGATTGTGGCCCATATGAACCTCCTCAATTGTTGATTTACATGATAAGTTTCCTGAATTTGAATGTGAGGTGACAAATTTTTTTTTGGAGTACAAGGATAATTTTTCCAGATTGAGAACCATCACCCAGGCCTTGTTGCTTTTAAACATTTTGAGAAACCATATTTGATCAAGTTTGTATATAGCCCTTGTGAGTGTTGTCCCTTTAGGAGTCTTGTACATAGTTAGTATAGGTTTTTCTTGAACTACTTGGTTCAAGAGGGTTAGGGTAGGTTTCCCTTCTATTTGTTTTAGTTTAGTTTCTTTGTTGAGCCTAGAGAGTAATTTGCCTTGAGTCAGTTGACTTAAGATCTTTAGTGGCTTTGTCAGTTGTTTATTTTAGTTTTCTTTAGAGAGTCGGTTTGTAGTTTTCTGTAGTTTCTTAGTCTTCTTTAGTTTAGGTGTTTTATTTGGTTAGTTTAGTGTGGTGGAATCTCAACTTGTGAGAATGATGAAGTGTTGTACAACACACTTTGGTATTTTCCCAGTGGATTTGTTTAGTTTATTTCCTGGGTATTTCTTTGTGAGGTTCCCTCGAATTGAAGATTGATCATAATAGCCTTATCTTTCGAAAAGGATTTGTCCTAAATTTGGATTGAGTCATAGTAGTATTTTGAGTACTTGAGTCTTTTGATTACAATATTTTACTCACACTTAATTGTTCTGAGTTCTTTGGAAGTTCTCAAGGTGAAGTTGGAATTAGTGAAATTTATACACCTACTTCAACACCACTGTGGTTCTTCCAAACCAACTACATGCTCAATGCTTGTAAGTCAAAATCAAATTTGAAAAGAAAACAATAGCAATATAAAGAGAAAGAAAGAAAGAATTCATGAAAGGGGAAGAGAGTTGGTTTGGGCAGTGGGTATGCTCCTCATCAATCCTTGATTTCGTCTCTCCAACCTGAATTAAAAAAAAATGAAAAATGAGAAAAGGAAATAAAAGTGATGCAATTTGGCTCTAGGTATGCAAATACCTCTATTAGGGCTACTCAATTAAATCGTTAAAGGTAGAGCAATGTTCGTGGTTGACCACAACGATAACCTCATCGGGGCTATGAATGCCTAACTAGCAACGAAGCTCTATCAAGGATGCTTTTGGAGTAAGGATATCATAATAGCTAAGTCCAATGGATCTAAGAGACTTTCTAGATTCTTATCGAGAGAGGAATGAATACATTTTCATACACGTGGATAATCGGGGATGAAGGCTCTTAGCTCAATTGTGGTTTCTTCCATTTTGAGTGCATTCCTAGTTGTTTTATAAGTGAAAGTGGGATTGATTAAAGATTTTTTGGTTCCAAGCGAGTTTTATCCTCCAAATGTTCAAGAACATTTCTTTGGGGGGATGCTAGATGTTGTGAGGTTCCACATCATCGCCCCATCAAATTGGGTCCCCCTATTTTTAACTTCACTCCCAAGGCTTTGTTAGGTGAGTTAGAGCAGTTTGCAGGGGTTGAAGAGAAAAACTGTCTAAGGCTTGATGCTTGAGAGAAGGGGAGCAGATTGAAATAGTTTGAATGACCCGAAGCTGGGGGATATTTTGAGCATTATCAATTCTAGTCAGGATTCCTCTTGTAAGAGGAATTATGACCATGGGATTCCTCTCTCCCAATATATCCCGTCCAGCCAGAGGTTAAGGCTTAAAAACAAATCGGGATGCTAGGCAGTGAGGAATGAGTGCATAGTTTGTGTGAAGAAGTTTGAACCGCGACCAACTCAAGGCTTAGAACAATGATCAGATGAAGGCTGGAAGCAATGTTTAATCGGAGATAAATGAACGCAAGTAAAAGATGAGTACTTGAGCGGAATTCCTGAAACTTGAGGAATCCCAACCTGTCTTTTCCTCTACACTAAAAAAACTCTGCCCAAAGTATCATGTACCAAGTAATTGATATGCGGAAGGGACCGAATCGAGCAAGAACATTGATGAAAGAAGTGGTAGGTTGGTAGAGTTTTGTGAAGTCAAACGAATACAGGGATCGGAATAAATCTGTGCAAGTGTAGGAGATATTCGAAGACCATAATATGGTCGAAATTCCTCTCGTTTGAGGAATCCTGACCATTAATTACTCCCAAAACCATAAGTCACGTCGTGTATGGACAGTGAAGCCCGACGGGGGTTGAGCGAGGAAGACGGTGTAATCCGGAGTTAGAAGAAAGAGCTCCCCACGATTTGGCCTAGACTTTCCCGCCAAAGGCATGCCTCCGCCTTTTTTTGAGATTTTGAATATTGGCCCCATATATCAGTCGGCGTAGAGGACCCGAAAACAATTATATAGTTGAAAGGTCATTAAATTAAATTAAGCTTAATTTATTGAGAGGCCTCCTTAAAATGAATTGAAAATATAATTTGGGGAGCTTTATTATTAGTCATTTTTTTTTTCGATTTGAATTATTATAAGAAGTGAATTATGTCCAGTTGATACTAATTGAACTTTAGAACTTTCTTAATTTTCTTTAATTAGAACTTTCTTAATTTTCTTTAATTAGAGGAAATTTTTAAGTTCTTTTAAAAACTTGGGCAATGAAACTCACTAAAGCATAAAGAGAAAACATTTTCAAAGATTTGCTAAATCCTAGCTTGTCAATTCAAATTCAAATCATACATCCTTGGCTTATTAATTGAAATTTTAAACTCCAATGTCTAATCGATGATTTGCAATGGCAAGAAGGAGGTGGAATCTAGAAGAATTTTATTTCATGAAAATGATCCAACCACATAAAGATATCGTCAAATTCATGAATGCAATCAAGTATAATCAAATTCGAGATGCAAGATGCAAATCCATGTCAGAGCCATGGAGAAAATATCAAAGGATGGAGAAGACATGAAAGATGAAGCAATTTGGGAATATGAACCATCATAATAATCCTCAAGGGGTTCATAGATTTGAAAGAGTTAATCAAAGTTAGAAAGGTTATCAAAAGATATTTTTCCTCTATCAAGAATTAATTTCTAATAATTGAGCAAGAAATATTTAGAGTTTTAACAAACACATTCCTCAATCCAGGATTCAAAGCACATTTTCTTGAATAAATCTATAGGATAAGGATGATGAGGTGAAAATTGGTTGTCTTCTCCAATCAAAAAATTCCAATTTCAAGCACAATCAATCACATTATGCCAACTGTCTTATTTTCTCATTGGTTGGAAAAATTATTGTAATTTTCCTATTGTCCCATGATTTGGTGCCCTCGTGTAATTGGTTATAAATTTGGAAACCCTATTTAGGGTTTTTAAGGTTAAATCCTGACCCTTGATATTGAATCAATCTTGGCCCTTCGTTATAATTAAACATCTATAAAAGGTCAGGGCCTCCTCATTTGTAACTCATTAAATTGGGAGATTAGATTAGAGGGCTAGAAGTAGAAGTAGGCTAGCTAAGGGAAAGACTTGATCAAATTGTTGCTATGATACTATTGAAGTAATGGATAATTCATTGTTCGTTTTTCATGGCGAATTACTTAATATTTCTTTGAAGTGTTGCATGGTTTCCTCAATCTTTCACTTGGAGTAGATTTCTTTTCATGTTGAAGTAGTTTAGTTGAATGAAATAAATTGTGGATGTTTACTTGTATGTCTCGAATGAAGCTAGGCCACTAGCCCCTTGTTTATGGTAAGAGTGGCTTGTTTGGTAAGCTAGCGATTGTTGGTACTATGGGAAACTAGGCCATAATAAGAAATATTGTTGGTCTCAAAAGAATAAACAAGGAGAAAAACAAGATGGAAATAAGGAGGCAAATGTGGTAAGTAATAAATATGAAGATGATGTTTTTCTTCTTTCCCTTGAAAATGATGATGATTCATGGGTTCTAGATTCAGGGGCCTCATTTCATGCTATGCCCCATAGAAATTATTTTCTTGATTATGTCCAAGGGGATTTTGGGATGGTTTATTTGGGAGATAATGAAACCTGTCAGATTGTTGGGAAGGGAAGAATTAAGGTTAAGTTGCAAAATGTGAATCATTTGATACTACAAGAGTTAAGGCACATTCTAAGGCTGAGTAGGAATTTAAGTTTTAGCAAGGCAGCTAGGTGATGAAGGTTGCACAGTTACTTTTAATGATAAAAATTGGAATGTTTCAAAAGGTTCCTTAGTAGTAGGAAAAGGTGTGAAAGTAGGCACCTTATATCTTTGTACATGTCATATTGTTCCTTCTACTTTACTTGTTACAGATAAAATTCAATGTTTAGGAACAATTGCTGCAGTTGAGAAGGTAGAACATGAAACAATCGTTGTGGATTCTAAAACAACACTATGGCACAACACACTTGGGCACATGAGTGAAAAATGTATGAAATTACTTCATTCAAAGAAAGTCTTACTAGGTCTAAAATGTGTCAATATGGATTTCTATGAAAGTTGTGTGTATGGAAAACAAAAGAGAGTTAGTTTTCTGAAGGGCAGGAAGGAAAAGAAAGATTAAAAAATGGAGTTTGTGCATATAGATGTATGGGGACCAGATCATGTATCTTCCCTCGGTGGCTCTCTGTATTATGTTACATTCACTAATACATTTGATAGCTATTTTCTACCTTTAATTTTGACCAAGGCCTTTTTTTGGCTTGTTAGATTATTATTTTTTGTTTATGAGCCCGATTTGGTCAAAATTTAGACAAGCCCGAGTTTTTTGAAAGTTAGACCAATGCGGGCTATAAAAAAAAAAGTGAAACTCATTTTTCAGTTCACTCGTGGGCGGGAGGAGGGATCGAGCATAGTCCATGCAAATTTTCTCCAGGTTAGGGTAAAGTAATACGTGGATCGAGCATAGTCCATGTGGATTTTCTCTAGGTTAGGGCAAAGTAATACGTTGTTGTTTTCTATAGATTAGTTGTTTTAGTGATTATTTTAGTTGTTTTAGTGATTGCATTAGTTGTTTTAGTTGTTTTTTGCAGATTAGTTATTGTACTAGTGATTGTTTCCAATAGTTTCCATAGTGTAAGTGCAAGTAAAGATACTGATTTTTTATGCTTAACCTTTGCAATAGTTTCCATCTCTGCAAGAAATAATCGATTACCCTAGCTATTCGAGCCCATGATTTAGCTTTTTAATAGCTTGGAAATATAGTGTGGAGTGACTTCTATAAAGAGTATAGAGCAATGTTACATTGCCTCTAGTGTTTATCCTACTACTGCATACATCAGACGTTACAACATCTTGGCCCAAAAACATCTCGTGTTCTGTGAAATCTATCTTCTACATTGTCTTATTGTAATTATTATATGTGTGGATCTTACCAAGTGTTATCATAGCTATGATTTGGGTAATGAAACCCCCATTTTGTAATATCCATCTATATCTTCCAAACGGCTCAATTATTTTCTAAAGCTTGATAATTGTATCACAAAGCTAAAATGCATAATCAGAGTTTTGTCATTAATATAATGGCAATTTTAGGGCATCCAATCACAAATCATCAATAAATGACAATTTATATAACACTTATTTTCCTAAGATTTCTCTAATGGCTTCTCATGCACTAAGGATTAGAACATACCACAACCATCTTGCTTTAATAAGCCGATCCTTTACAATTGAATCCATATTCTCCTTCTTTTGTCATTTTGGTATAGATGAACCCTGATCAACTTTGACACAAGCCTGCTAGCATGATAGTAAAGTTTGTCAGAAACACCATTCTTCTATGCCTCTTGATTATAGACAATTTTTAAAATGAGCTCCAATGAATCCTTTCACTGCTCAAATCTGACTCCAAAGAAATTAAAAGTTGTAACTTTTTAAAGGAAATCCAAATGTTAAAGCTACACAAATGGAAAGAATTACTGACAATGCTACATTGTCTAGAAAGTTATATACTTAATTATTAAAGGCATTAGTGTATTTTGAATTTCTTAGAAATGTGCATATTTCTTTACAGAATCAGTCATACTATGTTGTGAATATGGATACTTGCATGCAAGTAACAAATCATGTAAATTTTTAGATGTAATGCCAGCCTTTCTAAGATCAAAAAATGTCAACAACAACATAAGTTAGATGATTTAGACACAATACAACCTCGCACAAGACTGTTGCTACAAGTTCCATTAAGTTACGCTGCGACCTTGTAGTAGTTCCAAGCTTTTCATCTCTTGCTCCATCATAATTTTGTTGCATGTCCACTTTTTAGCTTTTTAAATATTTTCACAATGTTTGATAAGGACAATTATGATATAAGCAGACACTGTGTGTCAAAAATACTGTATTGTGTTTGTTTTAATCCAAAATGTTGTGTAAGAAGGCATTTTCTCTACTATTATCCTACCTACCATCAGACTGTTGATCCATTTGGACATGCACATGAAATAGATACAATCAGACAAGTTGGATTGGTAACATGCTCGTACTTGCCTAATGGTCACTCTCTAGGACCCAGGCTGTATACTCTTCCTTTCACAAGGATTAATTATCTTGTTTTAACTGCTTAGTTGTCATCATCTAAATCTTGGATGTAATATGGTATGCATTTTTTTAAACAAACAAATTATAGCTCATGGATTCATCTCAATTCTTGCACTCCAAAAGATTCTAAAAAAGTGTCTAAACTATTCTATGATAAAAAATGGGCAAATATAATTTCATTTTCTAGGATTCCATCATCAACATAAAAAGAAATCATTATAAATTTTCTTCTCATACAGTTCATGATGAAAGAAGATTTTTTTAATATACCACATCTTAGTTTTTCTATTCCCAAAGTTTATGTTCATCATCCAGACTCACTTTCATGTAAGGTTTGAATCATTTCAAAAATCAAATGATACATACCACATATTTTTATAACACCTCTGGTGCAGGAGCCCCTCCTAGCACATGATCTTATGTAGATTGCAGACATTTGATGTTTCTAGTGCACCTTTTGGAGAGAGGTTGGGGAAGTTAAGTTTTGTTTTTGATTTGAAGCAAGAGCTTTTACAGGAGGGAAATGGGGTTTTGTTTTCCTCAGGAGGGAAATGGGGTTTTTGTTGTTTAAACACCTAAATAATCCCTCAACCCGGTTGGGAGAGGTTGGGGAATTTAAGTTTTTTTTTCCTATTTGTATTTGGGTCTCCATTGTACAGGCATGATGCCTAGAGTGTACGGACATGAACAAAGATTTTAATAAAATACAAGTTTAGTCTGCAACCTTGGTGTTCTATGCATTATTGAAAGGTTTCAATACTTATTGGTTCAATTTTTAAGTTCATGTTGGAATAGTAAGCAATATAAAATCATTCATTTCTCTGTTGAATGTATTGAGAGACATCTTACATGACTGTACCTTCATTTCCAGCGGCTTAGTCTGAATTTTGTTAGTTTTTCATCTATTTTGAGGTTAGTTTGTAGACCTTGATCCTTTCCATGAAATCAAAGGCCTATAATCCATGGAAGGAGGATACTAATAATGTACCCTAAGTTCTAATGATCTTTACTTGCAGATTTTTGAAGAAAAGGAGTGATCACTGACTGTAACAGTGAAGTTTTCTATTGGATTGATGGCTAAGGAGTAGCAGTGGGAGATTGGGCTTAACAACATAGCCTTTTTATGATTGGAATATTTTTGTAGGGTGGCATGAATGGTGAATCAACCACCATTTGATTCTGGAAGGGTGTGGTAGGCCGAGATTGGCAAAGCCCTAGATTCAAGGGTTTGAAGTAACCAAATTGGGTCTTTTGGGGTTCCCTAGGTTTTGGGTCTAATTCCTCTTAGTTTTAGAGGTTTTGATTCATTTTATGACACTTTACAAGACTTGAGACCTTGGAGATGTTCCTATGATACATTTGATTTGTAAAATCACCAAATTTCTAGTGTAATTGCAGGGGTACAAGCAAAGTACTACAATTTGGTCCAAAGTACCAATACCTAAGTTTTTGATATGTTCTTATATGGCCAAGAGGGTGTCCAAATATGTATTGATTTCTCCTAGTGTTATGGGAAAGTGAAGTGTTTTAAGACCAAAAAGGTCACTGCAGAGCTACAAGACTGGCTCAATAGGTCTCTAGGCCAGTTTGAAGACATTTTTTCATTGTGAGTAAGAGATAACTCTAGAAACCTTAAAACCACTTTAATATGTCCTCATATACCACAAATACATCAAATTTATCATTGGTTTGCATTTAGAGTAATCTTGGTTGAGTTGAGTCTCTTGAAGCCAATGTGCACATGGGAAAATAGTTCATTTGTAAACCAAATTTGTGTATCTTACCCCATTTCCTTCCTGAGAAAAACATGAACTGAAGCAGTAGCTTTTGCATTGATCCGGATTGCGCACTTCTCCTGTGTTCTATCAAAGCCTAGAAATACAATCTATTTGACAATGAACTTTGTTGTGATTTTATAGCCAAACTTATAATCTTTCATTTTCTTATATGTCAGTTTTCTCTTTTATATATTTAACTTCTTTCTTTTAATATAGAAAAACTCAAACTTCTAAAAA
>MU228074.1:738575-756820 GCA_018584345.1 Thuja plicata
TTATAAGGAATCACCGCTTTGTATTTTTCATCGAGATTGTAATCTTTTCATAATAGTTGAATATAGAAATCATTTCTTTCAACATGGTTTTGCAGTCTCTGGCCTTTTGGCCGCCATAGATTCTTCTGTCTTATGTCTCTTGCTTCTTCTTGTAACAGTTATGCATGCAGGTGATCTTGGGTGAAGTTGCATTTATCAACTTCAACACAAACCTGTCAAATAAAAGCTCAGAAAGATGTACCCTAAAGTGGCACTACTTGTCAAAGAAGAGCTAGAGAAGTTACTCCAAGCCAAGAACATCTGCACCATTGACTACTCTGACTGGATTTCTAACATGGTGCTCATGTCTAAACCTGATAAATCAATCAAGATATGTACAAATTTCTGAGATCTTAACAAAGCATGTCCCAAGGATGATTTCCCACTGCCCAACATAGACATGATCGTGGATCTTATAGCAGGACATGAGATGTTGTCACTCATGGACGACTTTTCTGGATATAATCAAATCCATATTGCAGAAGAAGATTATCATAAGACAACATTCACAACCCCCTAGGGCACCTTTTGCTATAACATGATGTCTTTTGGCTTGAAGACTGCTGGGGCAACTTATCAAAGAGCTATGATTGTCATTTTTCATGACATGATTCACAAGATCCTTGAAGACTATGTAGATGATATCCTGGCAAAATCAATCAAAAGAGAAGATCACCTAAATGTTTTGGAATGTGTCTTTGATAGGATTGGATACTACTGCCTAATGCTCAACCCTAAGAAGTGTGTCTCTGAGGTCACATCAGGAAAACTCCTTGGGTTCATTGTATCCAGACAAGGCATTGAAATAGATCCAAAGAAGTTACAAGCTATCATAGAGATGCCTCCACCAAAGACACTCCGACAACTACGCAGCCTCCAAGGAAACCTACAATTTGTGCACCATTTTATCTCTCAGTTAGCAGACAAGTGCCAACCATTCACTCATCTCCTATGAAAAGATAACACATTCAAATGGGATCCTCAGTTACAAAAGAGTTTTGACAAGATCAAAAAATATTTGGCTAATCCACCCATCTTGGTACCACCTGTACTCAGCCGACCACTCATCCTATATATTTCTGCTACTAGAACAGCCTTGGGAGCACTCCTTGCTTAATTTGATGATGAAGGCAAAGAAAGAGCTATTTATTACATACCTTAGTAGGTTATGAGCTCAATTATTCACCTATGGAAAAAGCATGTCTGGCAGTGGTCTTTGCCACTAAAAAAATTCATCACTATATGCTTAGTCATACAACAAAGCTCATTTCAAAAGTAGATTCTCTCAAGTACCTACTCTCCAGGACTACACTCACCGGTCGAATGGCCAAATGGGTTATGCTGCTAAGCGAATTTGATATTCAATATGTAGACAAAAAAGCCATTAAAGGGAAAGTCATCGTCGATCATCTAGTAGAAACGCCATTGGTAGATGCATATCCTTGGATCACAAAATTTCTAGATGAGAATTTATGCATGATAGAAGAGCAACCTACTTGGAAACTCTACTTTGATGGGTCTGACATAGCTCATGGTGCAAGGGCAGGAATACTTTTTTTCATACCTCAAGGTGACTACATCCCTATGTCATTCAAATTGGGATTTCCCTACACAAACAACATTACAGAATATGAGGCACTAATCGCAGGACTCCGTATGGCTATAGAATGGAACATGATAGCTCTACATGTCTTTGGTGATTCCCAACTCATCATCAAACAAGATCTGGATGAGTATCAAACCAAAGACGAAAATTTGATGCCATATAAGTAGATGGTTGACAAGATGAAAGAGCATTTTCTCCACTTGTAGATAACACAAGTACCACGCTTGCAGAACAAGGATGTTGATGCAATGGCCACAATTGGCTCCCTCCTAGAGATTCCTCACAAGTCTATGCAATAAAAATTCTTAGTTGAGCAACTTCATGCTCCTGCTTATGAGAATGATGAATCGAATCGCGTATGTGTCTTGGTTGGTCCCCAGCCCCCATGGTACCACGATATCTAAGATTACCTCCAAAATGGTATCATATCCCCTCATCTAACTGCAACCCAATGTCACAACTTTATCCTTACAGCCTCCTGCTACACCCTCGTAGCCAACACCCTTTATTGTCGAGGCTATCACAACATGCTCTCTAGGTGTTTAGATGAAAATGAAGCCGCTTGGGCATTACAAGAGGTACATGATAGAATCTGTGGTGCCCACACAGGTGGCATGGTCCTAGCCAAGAAAATTTTACGTACAGGGTACTATTGGCCTAGAATGGAACATGATGCTTGTGAGTTCATCAAGAAGTGCTTACCTTGTCAACAACATGCCAATCTGATCCATGCTCCTGCTTAGGACCTCAGACCTATTGTGCCTCCTTGGCCCTTCTCTTGTTGGGGTTTTGACCTCATTGGTAAGATTACTCCCCTCTCTTCTGAAGGCCACAAGTACATAATCACAATAATAGAGTACTTTACAAAGTGGGTTGAAGCAATTCCGCTCACCCTCACTACAAGTGTCCAGATCTCCAAATTCATCCTCTATCACATTGTCTACCACTTCAACATACTCTCCACTATCTTCACAGATCACGGAACACCATTTGAAAACCAACACATCAATGATTTGTGTGCTTGCCTCCATATCCATTACTGTTTCTCTAGTCCATATTTCCCTCAAGGTAACTGCCAAGCTGAGGCAACTAATAAAACCCTCCTCAAAATCCTCAAGAAAGTTGTCAATGATGTTAGAGTAATTAAGTAGTTTCATTACTCTTTTTTCACTTAAGTTGTCTCTTAGGTGCATATAATTAATATTTTATATTAATTATATTGCGCAACCTAGTTTTTCTATTTATGGTTTGTTCACCTTTATAGGCTGAACTTTGTAATGTTTCTTTCATAACTTAGGGAACAATTTTTTGACTCTTCTTTCGAGCATCTCTAAGTTCTGCTTTTTCATTCTCGTGCTTCTTCTCTGTAATAGGTCATTTGCATGCAGGTGTATTTGGGTTCTATGGATTTGCATTTATCAAATCCTACATGGTATCAGAGCTTCCCTACTGCTACCTGGTCTGAGGTTTTTTGAAGACGTGAGTACTTTGAGCCAAAATAGACTCCACCATCGCACTCAGAAGGCCCGGGAGAGTCAAAATACATATAAAGGTCATTGTTTTTGGTCACAGTGACCTCTGGAAATTTTTTTGCCTCCTAGGCCATACGACACAAACTTTGAGAAAAAACAAATTAAAAAAAATTAAAAAAATTTGATTTTTAAGGGTTTTTAAGACCCCGGGCAGCGCTGCCGAAGTGCACCACCTAGGAGCCACCCTGGCCTGGCCCACACCCAGCCCCTGCCGACACGCTGCCCACCGGCCCCCAGTTTCTGGTGGAGCAGACAACACCACTGGCGGCGCCACCAACAGTAGAGCTGCCACCCGGGAGCAGCCCAGCCGCTACCGCCACTGGCATCTGCCACCGGGTTCACTGACAGCAGCCAGGTGATGTCATTGCTGACGTCACCGGTTGAATTTTTTTTTTTTCCAGTGGTTTTCAAAATTTTTTGGTGAGACGGGCCCGCGACGTGCAGACGGCCGTCAATTTTTTTCCCGATAGCTGTGACGGTCATTTGGACGTCAATTTTTTTGTCGTCTCTGGTTTTTTCCAAAGAGTTGTTTTTCACAGGACTACTTGGTTGTTTAGCCATATCTTGGGCATACGGTGTCCATTTTTGAAAAACAAAATATCAATGAAAAGGTGTTTCCAAGCCAGACGTGATGATACTAGTCTTGTTTTCTGATTTAGCTATTTGAGCTCTATTTTGTGGTGTTGAAGTAGAGGCTTCCATTTCCTCCATCTCTGCATCTGGCATCCATGTTTTCTTCTCATTTTTTGTGCTCTCTTAGTATTTTGTGGTGTATGGGGGGATAGTATTATACATTGTGGGGGGGTGCATTTTCCTTTCTACACTTTACTTTAGAAAGACCCTTCTTCTTCCGTCTTCTTCTCTCAATGTCAGACACTTCAATGTCTCGACTAACACTACATAACTACCACACTTGGAAAGCTCACATGACCAGGCTACTTATGTCATGTGGCTTATGGTCATGTCTAGATGAGAGCCAACCTATTCTGCAATGTCCTTTTGAGGCTCTTCAACACAGAAATAAAATGGATGAAGCCATGGGCTTACTGGCACTGAATGTTTCTGACAGTCTCCTGTTTCACCTGGAGAATTTGAACACTCCCCGGGCTATATGGAACAAGTTTGTAGATTTGTTTGGCATAGTTAATGAGTTCAAGACACTAAAGCTTGATGCAGAGTTGATATCCTTGTCTCCTGACAGTTTTTCCACCATTGAGGACTTCTTGATGAAGTTCAATTCTCTCCGTTCAATTTTATAGGGATGTGGGAAAACCAAGTCAGATAATGAGTGTATTTTTTTGATACTCTCAAAGCTTCACAAATAGTTTTTGATCTTCTCCTCCACCTTCTATTCCACTATGGATGCTTTGGGCCCTCGACACACCATGCCTTCCTTTGAGACCTTCTGTGATCGATTGACTCGAGAGCAGTCAAAGATTCAATAGCTGGATAGTTCTTCTGGCTCTATGAGCCATGCTTTGGTTGCCCACTCATCTTCATGGAAGATGAAGCAGAAATAGGCACCACCATCTACTCCTCAGAAGGAGAAATCAAAGACTAACAAACCCTCATGTTCCTATTGTCAGAAGGGAACTCAGATGAGTCACTTTTCTATCAGAAGAAGTTTGATGGCTATGTGAAACAAATTGCATCTTTGCAAGCTCTCCTTCAGAAGAGAATTGTTTCCTCTCCATCCTCTTCTAGCTCACAGGGCTTTGCTTTTCAGTCTTCTGCCACATCTTCTTCAGTTGGATAGGATCTTGGAAAGGGTCATGTATTCCAGGCTTCTACTGCTTCCCCTTCACAGGTCTCTTGGATACTGGATTCAGGTGCTTCTCACCATATGGCATCTTCTCCAGAGATCTTCTCTTCTCTTGTGACTTCTCCTATTCTTCACATTCTCATGGGGAACAACATTGTTATGGCAGTCTATGGGAAAGGTTCTATAAGATTTCAAGATGGCACATTCAATGATGTATTGTATGTTCCATCTCTATCTGCAAACCTTCTCTTGATTCATCAGATTACTCTCAGTGGGTCAGGGAAGACAGTTGAGTTCACGACAGATTCAACCCTCATCTAGGATAGTGTGATAGGAGGCATTATTGCTATAGGGACAGTTGATCATTCCACCCATCTCTACACCTTCACACATTTTGGTCCACCATCTCCATTATCAGAGCTCAGCTCTCCTCTTCCGTAAGAGCATCATGTGGTGCAGTCAGATCAATTGAACCTCTGTGTTGTTCCTGAGACCACTGCTGTGACTGCCACACCACATCTTGTTGAGGTTTCTTCTCTTCAATAGGACTCTTCCTCAGCACTGCTAGACCCTCTAGCTCCATTCATCGAGTCACCAAGTGCAGTTGTTGAGGATTCTACAGAGGATACTCATCTTCTCTCTCATGATAGTGTCAGCGCACTTGTCATACCACTTGCATTGGGGATTCCATTTCAGGATCCTCATGTCTACTCCTTTGAGCATCAGCTCAGCCTTCCAGTGACACCTCATCTTTCAAGATTACCTCTTCACTGCTCACTGTCTTTCACTTCTTTGCATTGGAGTCATAGTGGTTTGTTCATTGATCCAGGGGTTCTTTCATTCTTGGGGGGCTTTGGAGCCTCGACCCTCTCTCACGGGGGGGTTGGCAGCACACATTATACTCATGGCTTTGAGAGAGTCTCTTAAAGTCATCCTTTGTCTTTTGCTTTCTTTTATATCTCTTTTTGGAGAGGAGTTTTTCCCACTGGGTTTTCTCCTTTGTCTCCGGTTTACAGAGATTTCCTTGTATTGGGTACCTGATCAGGCCTTGTTGCCGGGACTCATTTCTTACTTTCATAGCTGTGCTAGGTTAGCTTACCTCCTGAGCTTTACTTAAGGGGGGGTGTTAGAGTAATTAGGTAGTTTCATTACTCTTTTTTCACTTAAGATGTCTCTTAGGTGCATATAATTAATATTTTATATTAATTATATTGTGTAACCTAGTTTTTCTATTTAGGGTTTGTTCACCTTTATAGGCTAAACTTTGTAATGTTTCTTTCATAACTTAGGGAAAATTTTTTTGACTCTTCTTTTGAGCATCTCTGAGTTCTACTTTTTCATTCTCGTGCTTCTTCTCTGTAACAGGTCATTTGCATGCAGGTGTATTCGGGTTCTGTGGATTTGCATTTGTCAAATCCTACAAATGATACTGGTCATGACTAGCATCTCCAGATCAATCCCGCCCTTTGGGCATATTGCACTTCCTACCATACTCCCACTGGAACTACTCTATATTCCCTAGTCTACGGTGCTAAGGTAGTCTTACCAATTGAGGTCAAACTACCATCCCTTCGAGTATCACTGAGAGGCCTAGTTGATGATGAAGATTACCGAGAAGCATGACTCACACAACTTGATCTACTAGATGAAAAGTGCCAGCAAGCCTATGATCACTTGATTGTCTACCAAAATAGACTCAAGAGGAACTATAACAAGAAGTTCCACCCATGCCAGTTCCAGGTGGGGGACCTTGTGCTAAAGGAAAATCAGAAAGTGGGTACTGATCGAGAAAAGAAAGGTAAGTTTGAAGTCACCTGGCAAGGTCCCTATGTTGTCACTGCATGCTTTAGTTCTGGGGCATATTAACTCTCCACTCCTAAAGGAGAACCATTGAATGATACTATCAATATCATTCATCTTAGGCACTTCTATTTCTGATGACTGGTTGTTCATTCCAGTTATCTGAAAACAAATCCATAAAAAGTATAAAAAGTTCTGAAAAAGCACAAAAATAATACAAAACAGTCCTGAAAAAATATCTAAAAAGCAGAATAATGAAGCTGAAAAAATGGTTGTCCTAGTGAAAACCTGGCAAACAAGAACTTGGACAACATCAAAAACATAAAAAAGATCCAAAGAAATTAAAAAAAAAATCAAAGAAAAAGAAAGAATAAAGTGAAATTTTTTTTCCAATGGTGAAAACTTGGCAATCAAGCACCTTGGACAAGTATGGGTGATGAAAACCTAGAAACAGGCGTCACACATAGTGGGCCATTCCATTATCTATCAAAATCTCATTTCCCTCCATCACCATCATCACACCCCTGAAAACCTCAACATTTCCTGTATTCCTTGGGTGTTCGCATATCACACACACTAGTCCAAAATGATCCTCCTAGCTTGTGTACTAAGCTTTTGCACATATCATCTTATATATTACTATCCATACATTGTACTATCCCAATCCCTAAGCTTCAGTCATGTACGTATTTTTCTTAGTCTTCTGCTTAGTGTTTCTTGTATATATCTCATGTCCTCGGTTGGTCTCCTTGCAAGACATGATCTAGTTACATTTTTAGAATCCTATGTTTCAGCAAGTTCCTTTTGATGACATCTTGGTTCGACAGTTTGATCACTGTGCACCTTTGACCAATCAGATTTACAAATCCCATCTTTCTGGAAATGGGTCCCTTGAGGATGTATCGTTCCTCTCGTTGACCTAAATCTAGATCATCATCATCTTTGGGTTCTTGTAGGATGTATCCTTCCTCTTGAAACTAATCAATCAACATAATAAACTATTGCACGCATCAAAAAGTAAGATCCAATCAAATCTTGGTAGCAACACGTGTACATAAATCGCTTGTAATTATTTACTTGTAATTAATCATTTGGTTTGATCCTTGTATATTTGTAATGTGTCCAGTCTTCTCACCATCACACTAACATCCTGAATCCTTTTCATGTTAACATTCCCTTCCCGGTCCTTCATAGTCCTCCTAGCTGGTTCATCAGTTGATCATGACACACACCAAAAATATGGGTCCCATCTCATCCATTGCATTTGGTTGTCGCATTAGTTTTATCATTAGACTGCATTAGGTTCATTATTAGATTGCATCAGGTTTATTATTAGATTGCATTAAGTTCTTCATTTAATTGCATAGTCAAAATCATTTTAGGGTCTGGCATAATTAATTCATCTTAGATCCATTTTACATCTTGCACTATTAAATCATTTAGATTCATTTTAGTCTTGCATTGTTAAAACATTTAGATTCATTTTCATCTTGCATTGTTAAATCTTTTAGATTTCATTGTTAACTCATTTAAATCATTATAGTCTTGCATTGTTAAGATTCATTTAGATTCATCCTGCATTCATATACATATTCATAAAACATCAGCATATACATACATCATAAAATCACATCACATCCTGCATCCACACATGTCAGTACATCATATAAGCATCATCCACCCTGCATAGTCATACATAATATATACATAAGCATAAAACCATCCTGCATCCACAATTTGTCATACATATGCATCACATCCTACAAGCATCAATGTCAGTCCCCATATAAGCATATGCATCATAGCATCATATAAATCAAAGCATGAATCATAAATCATAAACATCATAGAGTCCTCATTGATCATCATATATATATAACAAATGTCCATAATGTACAATGTTTGTCATTAATAAAATACATCATGTTCACCTCAGTGCTAATCTATGTATACATCTGATAAAAAAATGCAAAAATGTGTGTCACATAATCCTTTGTTGAATCATGCTGGTGGCTGTGATGATCCACCTCCCTACCCTGGTGGTGGATGTGGTGGCATCCCCATGGATCCTTGAGATGCAAAAGTCTGAACTATTCTCTGTGATCACGACCTCTTTGAGTACTCTCACCTCTGTCCCTCAAGAACTAGCTGATGATACAAGACCCGATAGTGGGTTGCCTCTCTTCCTTCCTTGGTCACATCTCGGTGAGCTGTGAAATCCTATGCCACAACTTGTCTAGCCCCACCTGCAATGGCTGTCTGCCTAGCGATATCTCACTCAGTCCTGTATGCCTCAGCCCGCCTCTGTACTACATCCCTCTTGGAGGTCAATGTAATAATCTCCTCTGTGGTCTTCTCCATCTGTAAGGTCAGAGTACCCAACTAGTTTGTCAATGTACCTATCTCAGTCTGCGGCATCCTACATCAAGCCAACCATGGAAAACTCTCCCGCGTCAACCCTACCCTGTAAGGTGTCAAAAGCACCCTCAACCCTGTCTGCCCGTGCTGTCTCTACAGCCAATAGTCCTTGTATCTGGGTTATCTCCATCTTTAGGTTGGTCTTGGATATTGCTGCCATCCCCATTAACCCCTGTAGTCTCGCATACTTCGTCTTTAAGCTATCTCGCTCTGCGATGATAGTGTCATGAGTCTCATATGCCACAAACCCTGCTGGTGGCCCCTGCGGCCCCTACACCTATACAAGCACCTGAGGTGCCTATACCTATCCCTGTGGTGGCCCCTGATCCTGTGCCTCCCCTGCCTGTGCCTCTGTCCGAGGTCTAACCCTTCTCCATTATGGCCTTCTCCTCTGACTTGCTGCTGAGGTCTTAGGGGAATCTCCTATGTCTGTCCCATCATCCACATCCATGTCTCCTATTGGCTTCTCATGAGCAGCCACCTAAGTTGGGTTTGTGAGCTATAAGGGCACATGTACAACCCACCATGATACATACTCAGCAGTCATCCATATGTCAATAACATCTGGTCACGCCATGAAGTCTACCCCCGCCATAGTCCTTCAAGGTGCCCTTTCTGTGAGAGCATGAGTGTACCTACACCACACGCCTACATCCTTGGTGACATGAGGATGTAAGGCATCCTCTGCCACCACCCCCTGCTGCAGCCCAAACTATCTCATGACTCTCGATGGCCTGTATCTCTCTATCTGATGGATGGTCCTCCCAAGAAGAAATAAATCATTTTGCATATACGAAAGGTATAGGAATTCCTCGAAGCCATCCTCCACACCTGCCTCCCAATTCATAGCTCCCCATGACTCACAAAGTTTGTATGGGGTCCAGCAGAAAACCTGAGCCTCATCTAGTAGCCGATGCCAGTATCCAGTTTGACCAACTGAAGTTTACCTCAATGGTAACCTATATCTATAGCCATATGGCTCTCCTAGCTGCCGAGCCTCCTACACTCTCATAAGTTAGAACACTGCAATGTGCTCCCATGCCCACACTAACATCAAAGTAACTCCTATCCCCATGTTACACACCCCGCGATATGCAGCCATGTGCAAGTCATGGTACAACTGTCCTAGGAAAACCTACCCCCAACAATAAGTTATTCCCTCCTCTAGCATCTCTTCTAGCACCTGGGACCATCCCATGCCAAATCCATGACCAACCAAATCAGCTAGCATCTGTCCTTCGATTAGTCCCGCCAAAAATAAGGCTATACACCGTAGTCTCCTATCCACCACTGGATGCCAGCGCATCCAGGTCCTGTATGTAAGGATCCTCCTCATAGGCCTCCTAAAAGTGATCTCCATGTAGTGGTCACTGTCCTCTTGTCTATACTTGTATGCACCCTAAAATGGTCACCTAGACTATGGGCCCCATTTATCACTTTATCAATTTATCAAATTTCTGAATCAATGCTTTGCAACATTTTTAATTCAAATCAATTTTCTTGATCAAATTGTAATTAATTCAATTATTTCAATATTTCCTAAGGTTTGATCTTTTTTATTTAATTAAAAGATTTAATCTCCCTTTTAATTAAATAAAACTCATCTTATTTAATTAAATTAAATCCCTCCCATTTAATTAAATAAAATTCTTCTAATTTATTTAATTAAAAGAAAACCCCTCTTTTAATTAAATAAATAAAAATCCCCACTTAAAGCTCTTCTTTTGATGAAAAAGAAAATAAATTAAATAAAAATTAAATAAAAATCCCTTTTTCTTCACATCTTTCTAAGTGGTGGGCTTTTTGCTTTAATGAGCACATGGATCAACCAAGATTTAATCTCCACCATTGCTCATTTATTTTTTCCTCTTAATCTCAAGCGTTCACTTTCCTATATAAGGAAACCCCTCCTTCTCATTTGGGTAATCAATAATTAATCAATCATCAATCATCAATATATAGAATTTTTAGGTATTGTTATGCTACAAGTTTGGAGAGCAATTTTGGAGGAGAATTTGAGCACTTTGGCTTGGATATTGCAACTTCTCTCTTCTTGTCTTCTTATTCTTGCATCCATGGCTATTCATGTAGATTAGATTCATATTAGATTAAATTCACATTTCCTTTCATAGAATAATCATGCATTGTTCTCATTTAGATTAATTTCCTTTTATGCATTGCAATCATATAGAATAGTTGTCATTTTCATACATTGAATCTCTCATTTCATGGTGTACTTACATGGGCACAACTATGTCAATCTGAGGGCCTCCATTATAAACCCTTGCACTCCATGACTAGAGATCTATGAGTCGATATTTGAGGCCTCATTCTTGAGCAACCTTGAATGAAATGATTCATAGAAGTGTGACACATTTTTAGCATACATTTTTGGCACCCACCGTGGGGCATGATGCTCCTGATTTTCCTTCATTTTATTCAGGTTTTCAAATTTTCTAATCTTTACATGGTTATTTTATTGAATTTTTTCAAGCCTAACCCTTGTGTAGGATGAGTTGAAGACAAAACCTAGGATTTTTTGAAAGATTTGATCATATCTCCAAAATGGCTTGGAGTTTCGGTCTGAATTTTTTTTTTTGTAGGTTGAGAAGCTTCAGTAAAAAATTCAGATTTTTCTGAGGTATTTTAAATTTTTTATAAATTTTTCTTTATTTTTCATAAAAGCTTAATTTTCCGCGCAAATCAGCATTTTTTTAGAAATGTTTATATTTTCAGAAAGTTCTTTCAATACTACAGGGGGTCCATTTTTTGTGTTTTAAATTTGGATGCAATATCATAGCTCATTTGGTTGATTTATGAAAATTAGTCTATTTTGGAAAAATGGCTCCCTAGGGCACAAATGAAAAGATATTTTTAAAATTCTAACATTTTTGGAAAGCTCTCAATTTTTTAACAGGGGTCTCTTTTCTATATTTATGGTTTGGGATCCAAATTCATGTCATATTGGTCCAATCTTGTTGACTAGGTCAAAAATCAAAATTAAAAAAAGGCATTTAATGATTAGCTTGCATTTATTTTTTACATGGTTCAATGTATGATGTGAGTTGCCATTTGGATTATTTGCTGGTTATTATTGCTCCTAACAATTTATTTCCAGATCTAACCCTAGGGTTTGCGTAAGTTGAATATATATTGCATATCTTGTTTTCTTGTTGGAGAGTTTGTGGGGATTGCTTGGACTTGCGTGGATAAACAACAAAACACTCGCATTGCTTTGTATTTGAGGTATTTTGTTGCATCTCTATAACATTTAGACTTTGGAAATAAAATGAATCTCTCATGTGTTTAGCTTGAGTGTTTCTTTCTTTCATAGATCACATTTCCAATTGGTTCTCTAAACAATAAACCTAGATTTTCTTTCTTGCATATATGTTTCACATAGTAATTAGGCCCTATGAACACTATTTGTGGCGATCTTGAGAGAGTCGGTTTCATTTTTTTGTCTTACATGCGAAGCTCTTCTTGATGATAGATCCCCTTGTAGGTAGGGAAGGATTTGTTATTATCTCACTTGGTTTGGTCTTCAACTTTGATTGGTACTTTCTCTCTTGAGATTGGTGGTCATTGTTGTTGATTTACCTTGGGTGAGGTGATTTAAAATTAGTGGGTCAATTAATCTTTCTTGCTATGTTTGGGTGAGGTGAAGAGGCTAGAGGATTATACTCTTTTCCCTTTTGGGAGAATCAGAAACTTGGAACCCTTGAATCTGAACCAAGTCCCCATATGGTTCATATTGTGAGTCTTTCTTGTTAGAGAGGGTTAACCGTAGTGTACACTCCCTTTATTGGGTAAACCATGTGGATGGAACCTCAAGCGGTAATATCCATTTTTATCATGGTAGCAACAACCGCTATATAAATGTCCTTGTGGAAGAAAGCTCCACGGGTGTAGTTTCTTGTGGGTTGTCAGATCTCCTTAGCAACTCCTGATTGATTAAATTCTCAGACTGTGTCAAAACCTCGATGCATCGGGATTGGATTTCACCCACTTGAGATTGAAAAAGTTGCAGAGTCAAACCATTACTAAGAACCATAGTGCAACCAACTTTTTATTTTATAGGACTATGTGCATGATTGGAAAATATTTTGAGAACACACACAAGTAGAATCTTTAAGGAGTAGAAATACTACGACACTATCCATGTTCATGTGCAAGGTTGCTTTGTCCCTTGCTCATTGTTTGAATACATTTGATTGCTTGAACTCCCTGATTGCTATCTTGTGTGCCTGATTCATGATAAAAAATTTGTTAATGCACCTAGTTGGTCAATTAAAACAAACAAATTTGAGTTCCCGAGTGATAAAAACTTTAATAGATCTCACCAAAAGAGTGTTATGACATGTTGCTTAGCATCCAAATGAACTTAAATGGTATCAAGTTTCACAAAATGACTCTTGGTCTTCTTTCTTCCACATCTCCCATGTCTTCTTAGTCTTCCATTTCCATGCTTTCTCTTCTTCCTTCACGCTTCTTCCTCTTCTTCCTAAGATCTTCACGTATTCTTGTTTCTTTTCCTCTTATTATCTAGTATATATTCTTCTATTTTCATCTCTTCTTGATTCCTCCTCTATCAGAACCATGAATTTTAAATATCTTATTATGGAACCTCTCTTGAGAATAGATGATCTCAAACTTATTGCTCAATTTGAAGAGTGTTGTTCCTCCAAAAATTGCATGGATGATAAATTACAAAAAAAATAGAAAAAAAAGTGAGTGAATCAGATGCCTTTGCCAGAATCATACACATGATCTGCTCACAATATCTTTCTTCCAAACATCTTTCATCTTCTAAATCTGCTTATCTTTCCTCATCCTCCAAATCTTCTTCTTCCACTAGGTCTTCACTTTCCTCTTCTTCATGATCTCGTTATTCTTCTACTTCTCCCAAGAGTCACACATCTTTTCTCAAGACATACCATAATGAGCAATGTGACAATCCTTGTGATACCTCTTCCATGAAGAATGACACACCCATCTTTGACGACTCTGATGATCCCATCTATTATGACTCTGATGATTATGATGACTATGATGATGGACAATATAGTGATATCTATGACACCTCTATTCCTAAGAGTCCTAGTCGTGTGGTTGTTCTTACTGGGTAATGGGTTTTCCCATTGGGAAGATTGTGATGGTGATCCATATGATTCTGATTTTGAAAGAGACTTTGATGAATTTTGTGAACAATACCTGGCTGGTGCTTCTATTAAGGAAGAGAAACTTCACTGCACTAATTTTAAATAGAAATATCATAAGAGTTTCTCCTCTAAGAATTCTCATGCTAAAAATAAAGATTACACTCTCAAACAAGATCATGTTAATGATGAACCATTGTTTTGTGATGATTCCCTTCCATCCTCTACTTCTTCCAATACTCATACATCTCCTAAAGTTGCCAAATCTTTCACAAATCCTTCATCTGACAAAGGTCCTAATTCTTTTCATGCGATTTCCTATAGTTTTCCTCACGGGCTACCTCTTAAAGAAACTCAAGCTAACCTTCACTTGGCTACAAATACTTTCAATAATGCTAAACCTAAAGAGCCTAAGCCTTCATATGCTATAATGCCTACTTCAGCTAATTATTCCCTATCTCTTCCCAAGTCTCCCATATAATTCCAAAATATTTCCTTGTCCTTAGAAGTGGCTCCAGGTCAAGAGGACTCTAAAAATTATAAAGAAAAGAACATAAAGAAAGATCAAGATCAAGAAACCTCCATATCATCCAATCCTTTTCATGATGTCTCTTATCTATTTCATGGTTCTTTTGATCCTTTACGCCCTTTCTCATTCATTCCACCCTATCTTAAGTCTTCTCCTAAGAAAGATCAAGTTACTACTTATACCGTTGAGCTTATTGACAATCAAAATAACCTTACCCCACTTACTCTTTCCAAAGATGATACTTCCATTAAGGTTATTAAAAATGGTGTTGTTACTTCCAATATTAAGCCTATTGAAAATCAAGAGGAACATTATGCACTTATGCTATCCAAAGATCCTTGTCAAGATCAAAGTCTTCCATCTTCTTGTTCTACCACTCCATGTTCACTTCCATTTTCTACTCTTCCTAAGTGTTGCCAAGATGCAAACAATCCTATCAAAGAAGGTGCTCCTATTCAAGATGTTCATGATCCTATTGAAAATCCTAATTCTCACTCTAAAGATGTTGATGTCCTTTGTTGTCATATACATGCTGATGAACTTATTGATTATCCTTTTGCATCTTCCATGTCTATCCTTGGACCTCCACCAATACTAAGGGCTTCACATTTTCCTTCCATCTTGGGTCCTTATGTCCCTTCACTTTCCCCTCCTAACTCTCCTAATTCATCATCCATCTTGGGTCCTTACATCCCTCCATCTCCTATCTTTCCTCAAGATCAACATAGATGCATACCCTTAAATCTTTTTCATCTATCCACCCATCTAAACTAGTCATATTCTTCTTCTTCCTCCACAAGTCCCAAGTCTTTTGGAAGCAACTTGAATGTTCAATACAAGAATCCATCTAAAAAAGAAGATCACCATGTCTCCTCTAATTGACATGGGGGCATAAAGTCAAAAGAGATAACTAAGAAGAAAACTATAAGACAAGTATGGGTTCCAAAATCCATCATTGAAGAGATTCTCTCTAAATCATCAAAAAGAAACAAAAAGCCTACGACTATATGGATTCCAAAGTCTCTCTTGAGAGAGTCTCATGTTGAGCAACAAGTGAAGTTGACATTCAAGCTTCCGAAGGCTTCCACTTCATCTTCTTCCAAAAACATTCTTTCATTCCATGCACCTAAACCGCAACCTCTGTTGTCCATTCACCATATTCCTTCATGTATTCCTTCATTCACGTTTCCTCCATCCTCTTTTCACCCTTCAAGGTGTGTATTTACATTGATCTTTCCTTCCTTTCCGTCTACCCTTTCACAATCCTTCCATTCACTATCCCTCTACCTTCTACTCTTTTTTCTCATTTGCCTATTCCTCCTATCTTTCAACCTCACTCGCTTTGCATAAAATCTTATCCTCCATTTTCCTCTTTCATCTTCCTTTCCCTATCGACATCTTTGAGCATATCATTTTGGATTCTTGGCATATCATGGTTTATCCTTTCAAGGAGCATTATCTAAAAAGCTTGCCTTCTTCCAAAAAATTTTAAAAAATAATAAATAAATAATTTTTAAAAAAAAGAAGAAGAAAAACATCAAAGAGAGATAATTTCATCCTATGGTTAAAACCACTCCCTTGTGGCACCTTGGATAGGTACCATGATGAAAACCTGGCAGTTAGGCATCATGCGTAGTTCTTCTACATCTTTCATCCATTCTATATTCTCTCTTTGATCTTGACAATGTTGTTCTATACACGAACATTTGAGCTATCTTGTGAGATATCTTACGATGACCTTGATTTCATTCCTTTCATGTTTAGCCTTCATATCTATCTTTCTCCATTCATTTTCGCCTATCGCTATCCTTGTCCCCTTTGGTCTTGACCTAAAAAAAAGAAAAAAAAAAGAAAGAGTAAAACACGGTGCTATGAAGCCTCTTGACATATCTACTCCTCTGGACTACATCCTTTCCTACTCTTGCATTATGATTTTGTGACTTATCCTATGTTGGCCTTTCATTTCTTGTCCAAATGTGCTTTACATGATGTTTCTTTCTTTTCCCTAGCTTGGGTACTCTTGAGGAGTTTTCCTTTGAAGATTTCTTCCCTTCATTTTCCTTCATTCTCCCGTCTTCCATCTCTTCCACCAGCTTACTAATCCCTCATGTCCTCCACCTTGCTAAGCATCAGGACTGCATGATGTGATCTTTCTTGGGAGTTTGATGCCCATTCTGTCTGGGGGCATCCTTTATACATAATTATTGATCCTGAAAATTTTTTAAAAAATGATATATTGTCAAAAATTTTAAAAATTGGAAAATGTCCTAAAAAAATGATCATCTTAGTGAAAACCTAGCAATAGGCGCTTTGATGTATCTCCAAAAAAAATTATATATTCCAAAAATACAAAAAATTAAAAAATAGAAAAAGTGCCTTGGTGAAAACCTGGAAATAGGCGCTTTGGTAGCAAAAATTCAAAAAAACTATAAAAGTCCTGAAAAAAAAAGAAGAAAAAAATGAAAAAATAAAAAAATTGTAATAAAATCCAAGTGGTGAAAACTTGGAAACATGTGTTACTTGAGGACTTTGCACCCCTATTTCTTAGCGCATTTCCTCGACACTTAACCTTTCTCCATCATGCCTTGTCCTTGTTGTCTTGGTCTGGAATTGGTCTTTATCTTTGTCTAGGGGGCATAACTATGTTAGCTTTGGTCTCTTGGATGTGTTATTCTTTAGGACACCTCGCAAATGATGTTTTTCAGCACCACCCCAATTGTATTTTTCAATACAACCCCTGACATCGAGTGTTTTTCAACACTTATCAGTTTGGTCTCACGTAGTTTTGTCATTTGGTCTTACCTGGTTGCGAGCAATTCGATCCTTATCCTCAGAACTTAGTATTAGTTAACACACTTAAATTTTTAAATGCAACACTTAATGCTTGAGCTATGTCATGATCTTTTCTTTGTGTGCTGACTATTATTGATTTTCGTTGAGTGTCCTTGTCTAATAAGTCTCTCTGTGATGCATAGCTAGAGGACTTGGGGCATGAGGCATGTTTTTATTTGCTTCCTGCTTTATGCTTAACTATTTTTGCACAACCATTCTGTTGGTCATCCTGGCCTCTATGCCTTGATGCGAGTGTGGTGTTAGGGATTTTTCTTGTATGAATCACAATGCTTGAAATGTCTATATGAACCTTGTACCTTCCACTTCTGATTCAGAGACAAGAAAAGCCTAATTGCTAAGGACTGGATAAGGTCCTTCTTCGTTTTTGAGCTCCACATATGCTCAGGCAGGTTTTACCTTTTAAGATGGCTATTAACACATTATTTATTGATGTGGACACTGATTTGTCATGTATTCTCTATTGAACCAGCTTATAAAATACCTTGTAAATGACCAAGCATAATCATATACAAGATTTAACCATTCAAATCACAATCTTAAATATGAC
>MU228074.1:786226-825940 GCA_018584345.1 Thuja plicata
AGGAATGTGCAAATTGGTTGGCCTAATCTAGTGAGCATGATTTGTGTGTGTATTTGTAAATCTTGTAATATTTTATTATTTTTGATTATATACAAGATACTACTAATGCTTGTATGTTTACATTTTGCATATTTATAGCCCGAATAATTCCCTGTGAAGAAAGTCCACACTTGGCAATATTAACCCATAACAAAATAATGAGATAATTGCTAGATTGTGGTCTCAGTTCCAAAGAAAAGTTGATAAATGTAATTTTCCTTGCAAAAAGTGTAAGGGCTTAAAGAATCAAAGAATTGTAATCACAATATCCTAGAGTCATTGTAGGCAACATGGTCACATTCAAGGGGGTACGATTTTCATCGATTGGTGAATGTGGATTTCCAACTGGAGGAACATGGAGGTGTGAATATTCAAGCTGAGGATAATGCTTCCATGGAAGAAGATGATCCTATGAAATAGAACAAAATTGAAGATGATGGTATTGGCATAGCTAATAATGTGCCAGAGGACATGATTGAAGAAGATGGTATTGGCGTAGCTGATCAAGATGATCATGATGATGGTACTAGCACATCTGATAATGATGATGAAGATGGTCTTGATATACCTATACTTGAGAAGGCATACGCACCCCTATACCAAGAATCCCAAACAACTCTTCTCTCTGCTATAGTGTTATTGGTGAACTTGAAGGTTATGAATGGTTTATCTAATGTAGCGATGTCACGTATGCTAAGGTATGCCATTTTTGTCATCTTCAATGTTAGCATACCATTACTATTCATTATATTAACAATTCATATTTGTTATTGTAGGTTGATAGGTGAGTTTTTGCTACCACCATCAAACATTCTACCTTGTTCGTACCAAGAATTATCTACCATTATGAATCAAATTGGAATGAAGTATCAGACAATACATGCGTGTCCCAATGATAATATTCTATATCATAAAAAATATGAATTTTCAATAGAATGCCCTGATTGTCATATTAGTAGATATTGGTAAGATCAAATAACAAAAATTGTACCTCACAAGGTTCTTTGGTACATTCCCATTATTCCACATCTTCAACAATTATTCAGGTGCACTAGCTTGGCACAATTTATGGATTACCATGCACACAATAGAAGTCAAGATGACATTATACGAATGCCTACGAATGGTTCTGCATTTAAAGACATAGAAACAACATGGCCACACTTTAAAGAAGAACCTCATAATCTCAAGATTTCAATGGAAGCGGACGGTGTTAATCCATTTGGAGATATGAGATCTGTTTACTCAGTGTGGCCTACTTTTTTTATTAACAATAACATTCCTCCTTGGATGTCCATAAAGATGGAGAAAATAATGTTGTCAATGATTGTACTAGGTATTTTTTCATTTAATAGTTATCTAAATTAATTTATAAAGACTGCATCAAAATGGTCATAATAATTATGTAATATTTTTGTTCATTCAACTAGGTAAGTACCAAGTTAAAGATATGAACATGTATATTGAGCTCCTTATTGACGAGTTGTTGGAGTTATGGAATGGGGTCACTATGTATGACATCTCTACACCAATAGGACAAAGATAATTTCAATTACATGCAATGCTTGTATGGACATAACATGACGCCCCTTGGCTAACTCATTTTTGCGGTATGTTATATATTGTTAAGGTCACATATTTTTGGTATGTTATAGTGCTTACACATTATTGCTGTATGTTTAAGTTGCGCATGATAATTATACATGATCCAATTATACGGTATCTTTTAGGTCTTCTGACAAAGGGTAAATTTGCATGTCCAGTTTTTGGTCTGAAGATGAAATCTCGTCATTCAAGAAGTTTAGGAAAGCAGATGTTCAACGAGTTTATACACTTTCTCCACAATAATCATAAGTATCAAATTATCGAAAAAAATCCTTTTAATGGGAAAGAAGAGACAACATCAAGGCCATGAAGAATGACACCTCATCTATGGAAGTTGGAATACAATAGACTAAATCACCGAGGTAATGTCATTCCATCTGATGATTTTTGTTTGAAATTTATATTTTAATATTGTCTTTTATTTACTAATGATGTAGTTGATGCTCATGAAGGTCGTCAAGGCATTAATGACCAACTTCCTAGAGGAATAAAAAGTTATCTTAGTCAATTTAGTAGGTTTCCATACTACAAGGATCTCCCAATCATGCATTTGTTTGATGCTATGCATATTGGAAAGAATGTAACATAGACACTATGGAAAATATTGGATGGAAGGCGTGACAAAGAAAAAATTGTCAAAATTTGTAATGACATTCATGAATCCAATCATGCACTGAAAAATGTCATTGAATCAAATAGCAATGGAGACCACATAAATACGAGTGCCCTTTCTTGGTTATTAACTGAGCAACAAAGTGATGCATTAAAATAAGTCATAAAAAAATAAATTCCAACAAGATTTGCTACAAATATAAGCAGTCTTGTATCAAAGAAAGGTGATTTTGAGCCAGGGTTGAAAACACATGATTGGCATACCTTTTTCAAGGTAAGTCATGCTCTCTATTTACAATATATTTGTAAAATTGCATGTACCTTTTATTGTATTATCTTTTTATTGTATTATTTTACAATATATTGAAAAGATCATTTTTTAATTATTGCAGTACGTCCTACCTCTATCCCTCCTACACCAGTTTGACAATAGTGTTAAACAAGTTATATACAATATTGGAAAATACATGAGGTTAGAAGTGTTATTTCTTAGACTTCTTGTACATATATTATATTTATGACTTGCTTTACTTTTTATGTAATTTATCGTATATTTTTTTCTAAAATCTTGTTTATGTGTTCTTGCAAGTTGAATCTCTTTTAGGTGGTTATCATCTAAAGAAATTGATAAAAAAGATATAAATATTGAAAGAGAAAAATTCCCCAGCTTATGTGTGAAATGCAAAAGTGTCTACCTCCAACTTTTTTCAATGCTCAAGAACACTACCTCATACATCAAGTTGAGGAGATTGAATTGTGTGGACCTATACAAAGTAGGTCAATGTGGATGGTTGAGAGGCACTTGAAATTTATAAAGGGCTTGGTTCGACAAAGAACATGTCCTGAGGGTTCTATGGTGGAGGGATATATGGTATACTAGACTATGGTGTACATTAGTGAATATCTTCCCAAGTTTGCAGCAAGTATCCATGTAGATTGCATTTGGGATCCCAACTATATTAACAAATTTGAAGGGGATTAATTGATGGGGAAAGGTAGATTGAGTAAAGTGAGAGGTAATTATATGATGTTATTGTAGTTTATTAATTCTTATAAATCCTCAATATAAGTTATTTCTAAGCGGTCTATTTGTTTTCTTTACAGTTGGTCATGAGTGAGATGCACTACATTTGCATATTACAAAAAATCTTGATTGGATGACGGTATGGATTCAAAAATCTCAAGAAAATGGTCACTCATTAACATGGGATGGTGTTGCTTCATTGGTTAAAGAAGCTCATCGTAATGGAGATCCCAATGTTACGCCAATGGCACTTGATCTAGCATATGGTTTAAGAGGTAGAAAGGTATGTATAAGTTTACTAACCATGACCCATAAGTTTAATATCAACTCACAGATTGATGCAAATAATCTTGACATGTTTGAATAATTGCAGATCAAACACCACAAAGCTATGTACTACCATGGCCATAAATTTCACTTAAAAATGTTAGACGACACGAAGAAAACTTGTGATTCTAGGATAAGTGCAATCTTCAAGGTCACTAATATTTCATCTAGAAATGACATACATCCTCAACAATTTGAAAATCAATAATATGACATTTTGGATGATATACTTGAGTGCAATTTTAATTCATTCAAATTAGTTCTATTTTTCGTCAAATGGTACATGCTACGACTGAATCAAAATGATCCTAATAGGATTGTTATTGAACATGATAGTGGATTTACAATGATTAATACAAGGTCATTTGAGCCAATTGGAGATGAGCCCTATGTTCTTCCAAGCCAATGTGAGCCAATGTTTTACTTTGGCGTTCCACATAAATCGGGTTGGTCATTTTTTGTTAGACATGATCCAAGAGGAAGGCCGATAAAGTATAATGTGATGGAAGAAGACGATACTGAAGAATCAGAAGATGAAGTAAATGATGATGACACATGACTATTACACAAAGAAGAAGAAGAAGAAGAAGAAGAAGAATAATAAAATGATGATGATTCTAGTGATTTTGATGATGATGGTGATGATGATGATGATCATGATCATGGTGATGAAGATGGTGTTAATCAAGGAAATGATGGTCATGATGATGATGGTTATGATAATGGTGATGAAGATGATGATGATGGTGATGAAGATGGTGGTCATGACGATGATGAAAATGATGACGATGATCAAAGTGATGACGATGATGATGACGGCGATGATAGTCATGATGATGACATGGATGAAGAGGATGATCAATAACATGATCAATGAAATGTATGTCAAGGTATGATCAATGTCACGTATGAGGTATTGATTTATTCATAGAAATTTGTTTGACTTGTATGTTTTTATAATTAAGTTATTATGTGTTGAACTCTAATGTCATGGAGTGTATTTTGCATCATGTAAATTTTGTCTTCTATGTAATTTTTAGCTTACATATCATGTAATTTTTGGCTAACTTAAGATAAATGATTTACATATGCAGGAAATTTAATGCCTTTGACATGGATTGACATGTATAATTTATTATTTGGTTTCCTTCTCTTTAGTCAACAAAATATATAGATCCTACTATGTCTCTCATTTGATGGATTGCATTATCACCAAATAGGTATTCGTCTGATCTTTCTTCCTCAAGTGAGGTTTGTGCGGGAATAGAAGACAAAAGTGAGACATCTAGTAGGTCTAAAATAGGGAGATCAACCAGAGGTCAAAATATTAGAAGAAAATTCAATAAACGAATGCAATTTTTCCTTGCTAAGGGGGGGTCAGGTTCTTATGATAATGAGACCAAAGGTGACAAGAAGGTTCCCTTAAGGTACACACATCTTCAGAAAGAATGGGTACCCAAGGATCTACCTCCAGTTAACACTAATTTTTCTGTTAACAAAAGGATATATCACATAGCTCCATCTTCATTACATGGTTTGGGATTATTTTCCATGGATGGCATAAAGGTTAGTTATAATCAAGTTGTTGAATTGATGGAGTATGTAGAACCTTTTTACAATTACAATAATTGGACGCAGATTGTGCAATATAAAAAAAGTATGTGTAGGTATGCATTGTCACCAAATTATATACAATGCAAAGCAAATGATCAATGTAGAAGTTTTGCTATGTATATTGATGGAAGGCCAAAAGAAAAATGGAATATTGTAGGTTTTATAAATAGTTCTCAACCTGTGTCAACTAATAAGTGGCCGAATTGTATATTTGAGGCACACGAGGGAAATCGTGTATTTGTATGTGTGATAAAATCAATAAGTGCAGGGGAAGAGCTTCTGATAGATTAAAATTTGAATCGTGTAGATACAAAAACATTCCCTATCATGGGACTGGTAAGTATAACATTTAAACCAATTGCCTCCAATTAATATTGACTCCAATATACACTCTATTGTTTTATTAATAATTTTTTTTGGTAAGTTTATTACTTTCATTTCACTGCTGATTGCTAAGAATTACTAATCTTTGTCACAGGGCAACACAGATCCATCACAAGACATAGGTGGGGATGTTCCTCACACACCTTCTTCATCAAAGGTAATTAGTTAGTGTAATTCTACAAATTATATAGAAGCAAATGTCATATTATTATGTTATATTCCTTATGGCTTTAGAGTTATTTTGAGAGAATTTTACTGATATTGATGTCACAACTTGATACTTATTGATAGGGGAAAGCACAAATGATAGCAGATCAATTGTGATCTAAAATTGAGGTGGCATTTTTAGATGACATCGTACATAGCGCTAACCCTGTCTTCATGGCTACTCAGATTCAAAATAAATATACTAAATAAATTCTTAACCTTGTGATGATTCCAAAAAAAACTAAGGAGACAGAGGCACTCAAAGATGAATTGATACGTAGAGTCAATTGTATGAATGTAAGCAGTAATTAACCTTAAGCAATAATTAAAGTTCAATAGATGTTTATACTTTATACTATCTTATGGATCATGATCTAAAATATGATGTGTTCTTCTTACAGGATTTTTTGACACCTCTAAATCATGGTCAATATGGTGAGGGTTGTAGCACACAACCTTCATATAAATAATCCTTAAACCTTTAACCATTCATTTTACCTTTGTATGCATTATTGACTCAACTTATGTTTGGGATGCTTCTAGTACCCAATTTAATCTTTATCCATTGTGAATGTCTTTGCTAACAATGTATTCTTCAGCTCATGATGAAGTGCAGATGCCTCCTTTGATCAACTTCCGATATTGCCCACTGCATTGTTCGCAACAAGGAGCTTGCATGCATCTTCCTTTGTACCAGCCACAAATGGTAAAACCTTGTTTTTCTATATTTTGTTATGTGCTAATCATGCATTGATTATTTTTCTTGTGTGAATTTTATACACATGGACCTATTTTGTGCACTAATTGATACACCTACGCCTGGTACAAGAACAAAGACCAATACTACTAAAGCTCAACCATTTCCTGGATCAGCCCGTGTTACTCGTACAAGTTCATTTGTAGGGTCATTTTTGTTGAACAATAAAAATATGTTTCCGTTAAAAGTACCAAATCTTCTAGGTGCTTTAAAATTGTTATTATTTATAGTGTAATTGTAGTTTACTTATACATAACTTGTTTTGGGCTGATAATCCCATGATCTTTTTGTAGGAAATGATGTTTTTTATGATAGTTTTTTTGAAATGACATTGAAGCTATTTGGGCCCACGATACGTAAAAGGTACGTAGCTTCATAATATTGGTACAATATTTTTCTTATCTTCTATTTCTTGTACTATATTAAAGTTATGATATCTAACAATTTTTCTTTTTCAAAAAAGGTGGAATGAATAGGATGTTGACTTCAAAAATCAGCTCATTAAATATTTAGATGACCTCTTTGGAAATAAAACTTTTGACAGTGCCCTGATTCTTAAAAAAGCATCCAAACATTTAAAGACTATGAGGGCCCAATATAGAAGGGCTCTAAAGGATAGCCCAAAGTACGAGTGTCCTCCTATGATTCCACCGATGGAGTGGAATTAAATAATGGAAGATGCAAAAGAGAAAAGGCTAAAGGGTAGAGGAATTCAACCATAAGACAACAAATGAAGGTATGACATGATAGTATTAAGTAGAATGTAATCATGCGCTAATTAGTGATCTTTGTGAATATATAGTTTAACATGTTTCAAACTTTTCATAGACTGAAAGACACATCAAAAGCTACAGAAGCGAGATTAAAAAAGGTTGGCCAACACAAACTTGGCTCTGGTGGCTATATGAAACTTCACTCTTGACTTGTAAGTAGCAGCATTGGAATTTCATATCAAATTTTTATATATAAGGTTGCAAACAATTTTGTTTAATCAAATCATACATGCAAAACTGACGATATTAAACAAAAAATACAAGGCACAAAATTCAATGTAGAGCCCACGGATGAAGACAAAAGAATAGCCTTGAAGGAAGGCTATAAAGTCATGGCTGAACGCCTATACCAAGAATCCAAAATCCATAATGAAGAATCTGCTGCACCAGATGAGACATAGGTAAATCAGTCAAATGAAAAGTAAATCAAATTGAATAGTTAATTTTGAACATAAATTGACTATTTCATGATAACAATGCACATGACATTTCACTGCAGCCTTCAAATCCTATCACAGAACCTAGGCGTGACAAAGAAAATGATGTGCATCACAGTGGTGGAGGTATTAATTTTCTATTGGAAATAAATTATGTAATTATTAATAGAATTTAACATCTTTAATTGTAATTGGCTGTGTAACCTTTTTTTGAATATTTTAGAGTATGTTGAGCATGTTGAGGTGGCGACAGATCAAAATGTTATTGTACATGATGTGGCATTGTCAGGTAAAGAAAAGTGCATGTTATGTTCTACTGGTTATTAAAATACATGTAACAATAAAAAAATTATGTGAATTTAACCCATTTACTTGTTATTGCAGCATACCCCCTTTAGTGCAGCAACCTCGTGCTCCTCAAAACATGAGGAAATACCATAATTTGAGATCACAACTAGAAGAGGAGGAAGATATTGATGCTCCTGGAAGGATTTTCTGGGTTAAGAAATCTAAGAAAAACTCAAAAAAGAAATGAATTAACTATGAATGTTGCATATTAATATTGAATTTTATGTCATGTTAATGAACATTGTTATGTGTTAATGAATTCTTGATTAGTGTTGTGTATTAATGAATGTTATGTGATTGTATTGATTGAATGTTATAGTTTATAAATGGATGAATGAATTGTGTAATTAGATGTCAATGGGGAATTTAGATTGATGTTAGGGGGAGGGGGGTGAGGCCAGATAAGCTTCCACCTTCATGTGGTTGGCCTTGTTAAGTAGAGAATATTAAAGTATTCTCGAAACCAAGTGAAGCTCAAACTAACATACCTTGATTATTTAATCAATTTCATTCGTTCTAGGTCTGTGCTCATAAGTGCATTTTGAATGTGTCATTGTCAGGAAACTATCAAATAAAAATCTGGAAGGGCCAATAGTCAACTTGTCTGGCATGAATCATCTTCATTTTGTGTAAGTATTCTCTCCTTGAAGTGTTAAATCAGTTCCTTTGGACTCCCATTTCCTCACATTAAATACATTTGTCTAAGACTAAAATATCTTTATACAAATATTGACTTATTAAGTATCTTGGAGAGCTTGAGTCAAAATCAGGTCACGAGGTTAATTTAGCACAAGAGTGTGCCACTTGTTGATGAATATTTGTGTTCCAAATTCTAGCATAATAGTAGAGTTGGTATGACAGGTATGATATGAAAGACAAACTAAAGAGGATTCTACAAGAAACTTGGAATCCACTCAAGGAGTTAGCCTCACTCAAGGGTCAAGTAGAGTACCCTGACTTTGTAAATCACTCCCATAACCATGCTCATGAGTTCACTATCACTTTTCCTTGTTCCAATCTCTCCAAGAACCAATACCATCCTAGGCCACCTAGTGCCTCCACCATGCCAAATCTCCAACTAGACCTCTCACCTTGTTCCCAACACCATATATCATCTCATCATGGTCTATTCACCATTTTTCAACATGTCACTCACTCTGGTCTATTCAACTCCAAAAATTCCTCTCCTGTAGCCCTTCTACTTTTCAACTTTTTTTGGCCTTATTCACACAACCACACTCACATTTGATAAACCCTCACCTTTTGGGTTGATAACCTAGGGATTTGTAGAAACTACCCTTACCTGCAACTCACAACCTCAACACTGGTTCTAACACCTTCCCCTACATCCATATAGACATATTTAATCATCACATACCCCCTCTCTTCATCGGGTATCTTCCAACCACCATTGGTGCTTAATAAGTGCACCCTTTCATCGGGTCTTCACCAGGCTTGCCACTACTCCCTCATCATTTGGTGCCCTTCCCTGCATCCAAAACCATATATAATACAAGGAATACACTAAGTCATCTCCCACAAAACTACAGTAGTCACAGGGGTGGGAGTGCCCTTACATGATAGAGGGTTACAACCCTTAATAAGATATTAGTATATGTCTCTTATTTGGAGAAATAAAGTTTTCTATTGTTATTGCATCTACTTTAGATTGGTGTAACATTTTGAGGCAGGGCCCTTTTATTTTATACTAGTATGATACATGTTTTCCACCTAAGGTCCTTTAATAGAAAATGTCAATGCCACCAAGATTGTTATTGAAAATATTTCAATTCTGACATTTGATGTGAACACTTAGCATTGGCCACTACGTTCAAATATTGGAAGCTAACATAATTCATTGGAAAATGTATATTTGAAGGAAACTTTGATAATTGTATGAAGCTAGATATTATTTCTTTTTGGTGGATCAATATTTCATTTGAAGCACATTAAAGAAGATTGTCATGGACTCTCTATTAAGTCTTCTGATAGTGATCATGGATTTCTCCTATAGCTATTACTTCTAGAGTGATATAGAATTATTTTGGAAATTGAGTCTATATTGCCACTAGTGTGAGCTAACTGTAAGTGTATACATGGTTGGTGCAGTTGTAATACCCTTTTTCTTGGGTGGTTATCTACATATTTAGCAGGAGTTGTATTTGCATTCATGGGAGCTTTCTATTGACTAGCGATTTCTTTGGCCGAGACATGGTCCTTGATTCTAATTGAAACTCTTCCAGGATTGGAATTGGAGAAATTTATGAGTTGATGAGTTTATTGTTGGAGTTGATGAAGATTGTAGAGCTTTCTAAAGTACTGAAGTAAAGATGAATTCTTAGTGCAATTCCAAACACAAGCATTCATATCTAGCATCGCTCCTAATCTGACACTAGATTGATTGTAAGGTCATAGGTCTTAATATCATTGTGACAATAAGTGTTCAGAATATTTAGTCCATGTTATTTTTTGTCAAATTATAGATATGCACTAAGTTTATTGTCAAACATGTGAAACAAACCTAAAAATGTCCATCTAAAAGTAACAATTAGCACTTGTAAGTGTTTTTTTATAGAAACAATAGTGGTAGAAAAGCGTATTAGGTACATAAAAAAGGATGTTTTGCTAAGGAAAGTGGTAGTCCCAGATTGAGGATATTGCATAGTCACACCTTAATTGTGGGAGCTTCCTAGATTGTTCATGCCTTAGTTTTAATGGTGCCAACTGAAAGCAACTGAAAGAACTAATGGATACTAAAAAACTCAACTGCAGCCTTACTAAAGAACACAAGAATTGCCACTTTATTTGAAAAAGAAACATCAAACGGAAGGAACTATAGTATTACCCATCTAACTTCTACTCCTACACTATGAGTAACATCACTCAAATGGATACCTTATTCCATTATTCCACTATTCTAACTGAAAGTGCTTACAGTCCTATCTGACTGCTAAACATAACTACACTGGAAGTAAATCAATCCTACAGATTAGAAAGGGTACATAAAAAATTTGAATCAGATTTACTTACCAAGCCTCAATCCATGCAACCATTGCATCTATTAGCTTCAGGAAATATTGATCTATTTCTCCAATCTTCTCTTTGGCCTTCTTTGAGAGCTCAATGTAGCATTGTTGCACAAATGTGAAGTATTTGGGAAGGGTAACAAATTGGAAAACTATAATTATCTGCTCCTACCAAAATATTCCCTTGTACCCTTTCTTCAAATTCACAAATGGGTTACTGGCTTTGTTGTACCAAAGACTTGGGCATTTGGTATGACTAAAAAGAATGACGTGAAGAAACTTTATGCAAAATAGGTACCTAAAGCTTCTTTTCAAGCACCACAAAAACATCAATATTGGCATTTGACTCCTAAAATGAAATGAAAACTTTATTTGTTAAGCATATGGATTTCAAGATTACTTCACTATAGTATCCCTTAGAAACAATGATGCAAAGGCTCAAGGCTCAAATAAGAAATTCACACAATTGACCTTCAAGCAAGGAGCTAGGGAACATGTATGCTTGGCTTCACAAGACCTTCAAGAAATCATAGGGAAATAGAACATACTTCCATGATAAAATCTCTAATAATCCCCCATTTTCGTATATACAAGGACTAAATTCAATTTAAAAAAGGTAAAGGTGATTCAAAAACCTTCCATTTAAAAATTTCATGACTCAAGGTGAATCATGGTGAGGCAAATTTAAATGTGTTTCCCACACAACATGATACTTGATATTGCATTTTATTAAGGATAGGATTTTTAGAGATTTTGTTCACTTCAAATGGATCTTATTGGAAACAAGAATTTGCAGTTTGGTTGAACACGAGCTCAAAATTTTGGCTTAGTTGTGAGGATAAGTCATTTGGATTTTTGGACCTCTTGCTCATTGTACTTAAAGGTAATGTCAACACTAAGTTTTGATTGATTTCAGAGCTTAGATAAAAATAATTCAAACTCTGACTGAAGCATTTTCTTGCTAGATGGCATAATAAATTAATAATATGTTAAATCTGCAGGAGAGGAAAGCTTGCAGGAATGGATACAGGATCCATCAAATCCTCAATTAGGGCTTCTGAGGCTTAAAATAAGTGGTATGATTATTCAACCCCTTGTTATATAGGACATTGATTGTTAGCTCCAAAAGCTTTGTAAATTTGAAAGCAAGCTTCAGAAGTCTAATTTTATATCTTATGTTTTAGTGAGACCTCGCATTCTCCTCTATGCTTTTAATCTTCCTATATCACAACTCTATTTTCTTGACTTAAAAGTTATTTTTTTGGATCTTCTCTTCATTGCTACTCTCCTTGAACATATAAATTGAATATAAATGGTTCCTTAGAGACCACATATTCTATTCTACTACACTTAGGGCATCTGTTGTTTTATTGATTATAAAAGTTGTTCTCTTAGCAACTTCCTCTTCTATGTTGTAACAAAATTTGTTTAGGACATCCTCGTGTAAGCTAAAATCCATTAGGCATCTTTCTTGATTACAAATTTACCTTGATCACCTTCTGTTCTATACTAGGAAACTTTAAAGTTCTATTGTTTTATTGATTGCAAGAGTTGTCCTCTTAAAAAATTTCTCTTCAATGCTGCTATAGAGGTTGTTTAGGACCTTCTCTTGTATGTTACTATCCTTTTGGCATCTTTTTTGATTAAAATTTTTACCTCCATCACTTCTATTCTGTACTATTACACTTTCAATATTTATTGTTTTATTGATTGCAAAAGTGGTCCTCTTAGCAACCTCCTCCTCTATGCTGTGAAAAAAGTTGTTTAGGACCTCATCTTCTTATCCTTTGGAAATTTATTAGAAATTTATAACTCTTTTATAAATCTTCCAAATCCATTTTTTTTATTGATTACATAAGTTATGTTCACAAAATCCTCTTCTATGCTATTGTGGAGTCGGTTCTAAGCACAAACCTTGTATTCTGTTCTATCAAGATTGTGATGTTTGATGTTGTATTATGGATTATTATAAAGTTATAAACAATGATTGTTGTGTTAGCAACCTCCTCTATGTAACATGGATTATAACTTACTCATAGAGAGAAAAATTTTATTTTAATAACATGTGGCATGGTGGCTCTATGTATTTATGCCTTCTGTATGTGACAATCAAATCAAATCCATGTTCTTTTTGTTCTCAGGCCATGGGGAGACAGAATGTGTAGTGAAGGAGGATGGGAATTATTATTTTGTTGTAGGAAAATTCAATCAACATAGTGCAGAGGTATTGTGAGCCTTTATACATGGGAAAAAAAACATTTTGTCAAATGATTTTTACTTATTATGTTTTTCCAGTGCAACATTACATAGTATCATAGTTTGGGAATTTGTCATATATAAATATCAATTAAATCTTCATGACTCATCTTTCAGCAGTAGTGATTCATAAGAACTTAGGAAGAAAGATGGGTTCTTGTAAGCACATACTCATGAAAGATTGTTCGTGAAGATAGACTCATATTAACATGGATTCCCATAGTAGATAGTGAACATTTTTTCAGACTTGAAATAGTGAGGAATTGGATCTTCTTTTTGCAGGTTGTGAATGAGGTTAAATTTTACTTCCAAAATGTTCAACACCCAAACTGTCAATTACAAGTGTTCAATGGGAAAGGTCTTATGTGATGTGAAGCTTTCAATCCTTCAAAATAGTTATGCACTTCTAACAACTCCATCTCAAAGAAATATAATGGTATGACACTTCTAATCATTTTTAACCTAGATTTTTAGGCATTAGGAAGAAATTTATGTTAAAGAGGGATAATTATTAAGAAGCATTCCAAGCAGACTTTTAAGCTCTAGATTTTTTTTAAACAACATTCCAAGATGAGTACTAAAAAAAGTATGCAAAGTAACACAAATACCTGAAGATAAATATATAGACTAATCACCAACCAGGATGTCGTTGGTGATTAATTTGGATATTTATCTTCATGTGGTTTTTTTAAAATTCCATATTGGTCAAAATTTTGACTAAGTTTGGTCAAAAACCTCACCAATAATGGTCTACATATCGACCATTCTGTGTTGAAATTTAGCGTCGTGGGTTTGGCATCCTGGTCGGATGGCCCAAACATTTCGAATGACATTGGTTGAAAGTTCATCGAATAACCTTGTCAATTACAAATATCAATTTTGACCAAGACTGGTGTAGATCATTCGACATGAACAATGATGTATCCCAATTTTGACTAGTAAAATAGCGACAAAACTGTTGTGGATTATTCGACGCACCTGGGTTGACAAATCGACTAATTAAAGGTTGTAAATTGACACAAAATGTACTAGTGATTCATTGATGATGCAACTAGGAAAGTATGGATTTATTTCCTCAGGTAGGATTCTAATATATTTAAAACTTTTAAAATTGGAAAATCTTGGTTGAGAGTGAGACTGGTAAAAGACTAAAATGTCTCATATCTGATAATGGTGGTGAGTATTGCAACAAACAATTTGAATATTATTGTTCCTCCAATGGTATTCGTTGGTGTATAGTCAAAAAATGGAAGAACTTCCATTGTAGACTGGTTTAGCCTTCTGAGTAAGTGGTTTTGGGTCATGTCAAGTGCCTTGAATGGGTCTCTGACTTGGATCTGGCTTTTTCCCCTGTTCTGTCCCATTTCCCACTTTTCTCCAGCCTGTTTCTGGCATCCTAAACTGCAAACTGAGACTTTTGACCTCAGGGTCAAAATAGAACTTTCTGGGTCAAGATCAACCTTGACCTTGACCTAGGTTAGAATAAACCTCAATTTTGACCCAAGGTTCAGATTTCATGATTCTGGGGTTTCTGGATGTCAGGCTTCAGAAAGGTTTAATTCCCGCTTTCAGGTCAGCTTTTTCGGTCTTCGAAGTGATGACTCTTAAATTATATTTAATATAGGTCCACTTCTAGGGACATGGGTCTAATTGGAATTTAATTCTCCTATGTAGGCCTCTCTATAAGATTGTGCCCTAGATTCATATATAAGGAAGCCTTCTCCTCTCATTTTCTCTAAGACTTGAAACATAAGGATGAACTATCTAAGACAACTCTATGCATGATCTATTGAAGCAATCATCTACTATCAATCATTCAAGCACTCAAATACATTCAAGAATTTAATTCATCAAGGAGATCCATTGGTAGCCATTGAAGGATTCAAGCTCTATGGATCCCTCTTGTTGAAGATTTCTCCATCCATATTCCTCCAAGCCTCTTCCTATTCCAAGATCCATTCAAGATTACTGTTGAAGATCTACAAGCAATTGATTTGCAAAATCCTACATCCGACATTCTAGATTATACATCCATTTGGTGCATACATACTTGTGGATCTATGGATTCGAATCCGCCACAAGGGTTTTGATACAAGCAAGGTGAATTTGTTCATTTACTTTGTTTACTTATGCAATTTCAATTATACTTTGAGGTTAATTCCAAAACCAGGGTTTGACCAAGGAAAACCCCTCCCCTCCAACAAAAAACCATTTTTCTTGTAGGGAAAGGTTCATAATAGCAAATTGGAGTGTATATTTGAATACCCTTTTCGACAAACTATCGGGATCCAAAAATAGATTTCCTATCAAAGATTTTGGGTCAGAATCGACATTCTGTTCTGGGTTAAAATCAGAGATTCCGGGTCAGAAATGGAAATTCTGGGTCAGAATAAAAAATTCTAGGTCAAAGGTGACATTCATTTCTGGGTTAGAATCGACATTTTGTTCAGGGTCAGAATCATAAATTCTAGGATGGAATCAAAAATTTTGGGTCAAAGGTGACATTCACTTTTGGGTCAAAATCAGAACTGAGCCAGATCGGAAAAATATTTCTGGGTTTTCTTTTCTCTACATTTTTGTTTCAGATCTAGTTGGATATTTTCTAGGAACTTAGTGTAGACACCTAAAAATAACTTTCTTCAGATCTATAGAATTTTGAGGTTAGAACTTTTCTTCAATTAATTTCAATTAAAGTTTTTAATCTTCCTAAATCTATCACACATTCTCTTATATAAAATGGAATCTAAGGTCTTCCTCTTTATTCTCATTCCCAATCAATTGATTCATTTATGCATTGATCCTTCCTTTAGGGTTAATCAATTTGGATCCTTCCTTTGTGTATTTGAGGTAAAAAGGAACACCTTATCTTTCTTACACATAACAATCCATCAACCCACATATTTATGTTATTTTATCCTTTACATTTTCATGACCTCCATTTTATATGTTACATTTATACATTTCTTATATTACATTTTGGTGAACCCACAATAGACAACTCTTTCTTCTTTGGTGTTAGATTTACATTTTTATGTTAGATCTTGCATGCATATTAGATTAGCTTTCTTTTATGTTTTTGCGATTACATTTCAAAAATTAAAAAAATCAAAATCTTGTGTTTCCTAAATTAGTTCATTTGCATTGCATTGGTGTATGAGCTTTACTACTTCTAGTCCTACTTATAGTATCTTGGTTAGAAGAAGCTATAGAATTATGGGTTCCTTTGATCCTGAGTTTTCCTCTCCTTTCCTTAGGATCCTAGATGAAAATTTGACCACCCATGATTCCAATCCTTCTATGGAGCATAACTCTTATCACTCATCTCATGATGAGGATGATGCTTTAAGAGTTCCTCCGGAACAAGTCCAAAAACTTTCAACAAAACTTGATAAAATGGGAAATTGGCTTATTCAAAAAAACCATAATCAAGATTCCATCCAAGCTATAGATGATTTTAAGAAATTCCTTCATGATAGTGATCAATGTGTTAATCTCTTGCATGGTATCACTCATCTTGTGCATTTGAATGTTAAACCTTTATCTCAAGAGGCTCAAGATCTAGGATTCACTCCTCTCACTAGTGAGGGACCTTCTTCCGTTCCTTTACCTATCATTCCTACTTACACTCCTCCTTTAATGACTACATCTCTTCCAATTTTATCTATTCTTGGGAGTGTTCCACCGGTGTCTCTACCTACCTCACAACCTTCTTACCATAGTGCTCCTTTTACTTATTCCAATCCTCTTCCAACTATGGTTCCAAGTGTTGCATTGGTTGTGTCTTCCATTACTGCCGCTTCCTACACTTTTCATAGTGTTCCTAATGTTTCTATGCCACCTATTTCTTCTAATGATTCCACAATAATTAGTTTGGATCAAACTGTGTCATCTTTAAAAAAACAACTTGGATCCTTAACCCAATCCAAGTTTAGCATTCCTACATGTGACATGGGTAGTCCTTTATCCTTAGACATTATTTGTGCTACTTTCCCTCAACAATTTGATATGCATCATCTTGAGAATTACAATGGTATGGGAGATCTTGTTACTCATGTTAAAACATTTCAAATCCTTTGTAGTGATTATACTCATGACCATAGTATTTTAGCTAAGTTGTTTGCTAGAAATTTTCATGATAAGGCCTTGCAATGGTATTGTTCTTTACCTCCTTATTCTATTGATTCTTTTCCTAAATTTGCTAATACCTTCATCCAACAATTTCAACATAACATTGGTCTGCAAATTTCATTAACTGATTTAATGCATTGTAAACAAAATACTAAGGAAAAATTGACTGATTTTATTGGTAGATTTAAGCATTTGTATGCTCATATTTCTTATCCTATTCCTGATATTGATATTCAACATATGTTTATTTCAAATTTACAAAAGGATATTAGAGATAAGATTTTGCTTACTGAATTTACCTCTTTTCAACAATTTTGTGCAACACTTCATCATTATCAATTACAAGTGAGTCAATTTGAGAGCAACACTCCAATGGCTCCTGTTCCAGTTGATAAGAGTGACACTTCTCCTAATCCTAATAAGTTTCAAAAACCTAACAACTATGTCAAGATAAAGAAACAAACAAATGCAGTCACTGATCAAGTTGTTGCATCTAACAATGCCACTTCTGCATCCACTGCTTACCGTATGAATCATACATTTACTCCTCTCTCTGAATCTTTACATTCTATTATGAGTAGGTTTTTAAGTGCTAATATGATTACCTTGCCTCCTATTCAACCTCTTCTCCCTACTATGATGGCATCAAAATCCTTTGATCCTAAATCCTTTTGTCAATACCATTGACAAAATGGCCATGATACTGAAAAATGTTATTCTCTAAAGAATAAGGTTCAAGATTTAATCAATTCTAATGCTTTATTTGTTGATAATTTTCATGGTAATGGGAAAAAATCTATCTCTCCTCCTAATCAAAACCTTCAAATCTATACAAATCCTTTACCTACACATGATACTAATACCATTGCTCAACCATCTTCTATGGATATTGTTACAATTCAAAGATGGATGATCTCAATCACATTGTTAATCATATGGAGTGCGTTGTTTAATCTCAACCTACTATTCAAGATCCTTCACCTCCACTTCAACTTCAAGTTCCACCTAAACCTCAGAAAAAAACTAAGGATAAACAACCTAGGGAACTCTTAATTACCTTTGATGATTCTGAGCCTATTAAGGATCCCGATGGTCCCCTTTATGTTTATTCTAGGATTGCTAAGATACCTATGCATGGTTTTCTTGTTGATCCCACATCTTTAATAAATGTCATTACTGAGGAAAACCTTTTTATGAAAAACCTACAACATGATTTTTATGATACATCTGATGCATGGATCCAAACTTGTAATGGTTTTCTCTATCCTTCACTTGGTTCTATTAACTTGTTTGTTGAACTCTGTGGTAAAGTTGTAGATACTACCTTCATTTTCATTCCTACTTCTCATCAATTTCAAGTCAAATTTGGTTTTCCTTGGTTAACTGCCATGCATGATGTTGCTTCTCCTATTCATAAGTGTATTAAGTTCCTTCATAATGGAGAAGTGAAAATGATTAATCATAGTTTTTATCAACCTTCTAGGCCTATAGATTGTGCTACTCTTGATTTCTTTTGGCCTTCATTACCTAATTCATGTCCTCCTCACCCTGATAACCTTTTTTGTTCATATCAAGCCTATAAACATCACAAGATTATCAAGTTAAGAATACCTTAGATAGATCTTAACCATGGTCTTTTTCCCACTCCTTCTATACCTCCTTTATCCATTACTACTATCTCTATTACTCAACCTCCTAGTGTCGCTTCTCAGCCTACTGTGAATCTTACCAATCCTCTTATAGAACCTGCGAAGGAACCAATTGTCATTCCTCCTAGTCCTCAACATGTGTCAAACAAAGAAAATTGTAAAAAATATACTAATGAATGACGTAAGAAGCATAGGGCTAATGCTAGGGCCCATGCCTCTATTCTTTGAAATTCTTTACCTTCTTTTAACCAACCTATGCATGATGTGTTGGAGGAAGTTAATGTTCATAATGATGTTAAGATGAATGATTATGATGATTCTATTCACATCTTAGATCTTATTTTAATTAATCTTGACAAGGAGGATACTCTTGATGATCCTATTGATCCTAGTGATGAATATGAGACCAGCTATCTTGATATTGATTTACCTCATATGCTTTCAACTCAATTGATAATTATACCTAGTATCGAACATCACAATTCTCAAGAGGATCCTTGTTTGGAACTGGCTATTATTCCTCTTATATTGCATATAGTCCCTCTTGTGAGTTTCCCACCTTCCCTAAATGATATAAACTGAGATAGGGAGAGTAGGCGATGTGCTTGATTGGATTGTCCTTCATGGTAGCCCTTTTTGTGTTTGTATGCTATATTTTTCTTCTCTTGTAATGTGTTTGCTAAATGTTTGTTAGATTCTTTTATACGACCCTGGTTACTTTTTTGGTGCAAGGTGATAAAGGAATCAAACCTATTGTACAATTCCTCTATATGTATCTTTACTATGCTATATGTTGTTTTCATGTTATGTTGTACTTGTACTATTGTTTGTAAATGTTTTCCTTGTGTAGTCCACTTGAATCTGTGACATGGTAGCACTGATTCTTTTTGGTCTCCATGTTGTGGTAAAAAAAAACTCTTCTTCATAACTCTTGAGTTTTCTTTCCTCCATTGTAATTGTAGTTCTAATTTCTTTGGGAAATGATGTCAATTCATTTGAAATAATATCATATCTATATATACATATTATCTTATGATCATACTAACCCTACAGTAGGTAGATCCCTTCTGTGTTCTTTGTATATTTATGTGGTATTTCCCTTGATTTGTCTTCATTTGGGGGCATCTCATAGTGGAAATGTAATCAGTGGAGTTGTTTATGTTTTTGTTAAATCCATTGCTTGTGTTAAAGTGTTAGCAATGAATTTAACATGGGGGCATACGCTCTACTCACTTTATGCACACACATACTTTCAAACTTAAAAATTTCTCCCTTTATAGATTACAAACTAATCCTTAAAGCATGATTTTTTACCTTATAGGATCTCTTGATCCCTCCAGTTTAAATTTATATGGATCTCTTTATCCCTCCAGTTTCAATTTACAATGTTTTGATCCCTTAAGGTCAAAAGGTGTCCTTAAGACTGGATCTCCCTAATGAGTTGACTAGTGAGTAGCCACATTCACTAGGCGGTTCAACTCCATCTTTCCAGTTGTACTATTTCCTTGTGTGGTTCACAATGGGACATAATTTCTCATTGGGCAAGGTAATCACATCCTCTCTCTTTTTCTCTTTAACTGGTGATGTTTCTCTTATCATGATCTTAGGGTTGATAAAGACTTAAGTCCCTAGGGGATTGAGGATTCCTTTGTCCCTTTTGATTTTAATAAGATGATATTTTCTTCATGATCTCCTTTACCAAGAGTTGGCATCGAGTCCATACTCTTGCTCAAGTGGGGGCTAAATGTATAGATGAAAAATGGAAGCACTTCCATTATAGACTGGTTTAGCCTTCTGAGTAAGTGGTTTGGGGTCATGTCAAGCACCTTGATGGGTCTCTGACTTGGATCTATCTTTTTCCCCTGTTCTGCCCCATTTCCCACTTTTGTCCAGCCTGTTTCTGGCATCCTAAACTACAAACTGAGACTTTTGACCTCAAGGTCAAAATTGACCTTTCTAGGTCAAGGTCGACCTCGACCTTGCCCTAGGTCAGAATTGACCTCGATTCTAACCCAAGGTCTAGATTTCATTATTCCAGGGTTTTTGGATGTCGGGATTTGGAAAGGTTTAATTCTCAATTTCGGGCTGGGTGTTTTGGTCTTCGAAGTGACAAATCTTCAATTATATTTGATATAGGTCCACTTCTAGGGATATAGGTCTAATTTTAATTTAATTCTCCTATGTAGGCCTCTCTAGAAGATTGTGCCCTAGATTCATATATACAGAAGTCTTCTCCTCTCATTTTCTCTAAGACTTGAAACATAAGGATGAACCATCTAAGACAACTCTATGCATGATCTATTGAAGCAAACATCTACTATCAAGCATTCAAGCACTCAAATAAATTCAAGCATTCAATTCATAAAGGAGATCCATTGGTAACCATTGAAGGATTCAAGCTCTATGGAGCCGTCTTGTTGAAGATTTCTCCATCCATATTCCTCCAAGCCTCTTCCTATTCCAAGATCCATTCAAGATTGGTGTTGAAGATCTACAATAAATTGATTTGAGACATCCTATATCTGACATTCTACATTATACATCCATTTGGTGCATACATACTTGTGGATCCACAAATTTGAATCCACCACAAGGGTTTCTATACAAGAAAGGTGAATTTGTTCATTTACTTTGTTTACTTATGCAATTTCAATTATACTTTTAGGTTAATTCCAAAACCAGGGTTTGACCAAGGCAAACCCCTCCCCCCAACAAACAAATCATTTTTCTTGCAGGGACAAGTTCGGAATAGAGAATTGGAGTGTAGATTCAGATACCCTTTTTGGCAAACTATTGGGATCTAAAAATAGATTTTATGTCAGAGATTTTGGGTCAGAATCAACATTTTGTTCTGGGTTAGAATCAAAGATTCTAGGTCAAATGTGACATTCATTTTTGGGTCAGAATCGACATTTTGTTCAGGGTCAAAATCATAAATTCTGGGTCAAAGCTGACATTCACTTTTGGGTCAAAATCAGAACTGAGCCAGATCAGAAAAAGATTTTTGGGTTTTCTTTGTCTCTGCGTTTCTATTCCAGATCTGGTTGCAAATTTTCCAGAAACTCAGTGTAGACACCCGAAAACAACATTCTTCATATCTGTAGCATTTTGAGGTTAGTAATTTTCTTCAATTCATTTTAATTAAACTTTTTAATCTTCCTAAATCTATCACACATTCTCTTCTATAAAATGGAATCTAAGGTCTTCCTCTTTATTCTCATTTCCAATCGATTGATTCATTTATGCATTGATCCTTCCTTTGGGATTAATCAACTTGGATCCTTCCTTTGTGTATTTGAGGTAGAAAGGAACACCTTATCTTTCTTACACATAAAAATCCATCAACCTACATATTTACTCTTTACCACACACTTACATTATTTTATCCTTTACATTTTCATGACCTCCATTTTATATGTTACATCTATACATTTTATATATTACAGTAGGGAGAAAATAGTTCCAAGAACTATAGAAGAAAAATGGAGTGGTTGAACACATGAATAGGACACTAATAGAGTGTGCAAGGACTATGAGGTTCCATGTCAGGCTTCCCTTAAACATGTGGGTAGAGGCTGTAAACATTGTTGTTTATTTAATTAATAGAGGTCCATCTACTCCTTTGGGTTGTGGTATTCTAGAGGAAGGATGGACAAGTAAGGAGGTGATTCATTCTTTTCTTAGAACCTTTTCTTGTGAAGCATTTTCTCATATAGATTTTAAAAATACAACCAAGCTAGAATCTAAATCAAAGAATTGTGTATTTGTTGGATATAAGACTGATGAGTTAGGTATAGACTTTGGGTTTTTGAGAATCATAAAATTGTGAGAAGCAGGGATGTCATATTCAATTAGAAAGTGTTGTACAAAGATCAGTTGCGGCAGCATGAGAAGAAATAAAATGATTATGTAGTGTTGGATGATACTCCTAAAGATTATGTTCTAGTGGTTCCTCATGATCTACAACAACAACAAATACCACCAACTCCAATTAATGTTAGATGATCTTCAAGGCTAAGTAGACCTCTTGATAGGTTTTCTCTATCTTTGTATTATATATTATTGACTGATGTTGGTGATCTGAAATGTTATGATGTGTTGGCCCAATGTTAAGATAATGGAAAGGGTGTGTAATGAGAGGGGAGGGGTGAATCAATACCCTTAAAAAGTTTTAGTCAATTCCTTGCATTCACTGTTCTGTATTAACGGACTGAGTAGATTGCTTATTCCAAACATGTAGTATCAATGCTGAAAGATAAATGCATGTAAAACAAACATTACACATACATGAAATTAAGTAATCTTGATACTAGTATTTTGGTATCACAGAAAACCCCTAATAGAAGATTAAAAAATGCGGTGGGGATGAGACCCACAAAACTTCACTAGTGCAGTAATAAAGATAGCCTGTTAAAGCTTTACAAAATGATCACTTCTGATGATATTACCCTGTTAGAAGTAACAAAAATATTGACTAGATATACCCCATGTGAGGATTTAGCAACACAATCTATGTGTGCACTTAGTTAAGAGATTTAAAATAAGATGGTTAAGTCTACTTTGTTAAAAGATTTAGGTATCTATTACAATTGTTAGAGAGTAACATAAATTTAATATGAAACATATACAATCTCAAAATTGTTGATACAGATCCATTAATCTTATACAAAACATATCACCTCAATGTGAATGATAATATCTTTTTCTCTGTTATGCTCGGTAGCCTTGCCTTATTTCTATAAAGTGATTTCTGTAATGTGGTCTCTGTCCTTGAATCCCTTGTTTGATCTCTGATGTCTGTAGTATGGAGGCTACTTGATTATTTCTTTATCAACATACTTAACAAAAATTGACATCTATACAATTATATATCAAACGATGTGACCTAATTAGGGATCAACAGTTACACCCATACCCTAAGATCAATGGTCTACATAATTTACCTTGATCATCTACACATAGGAGACATAAAAAATTAATGTTGTAAATCTGTAATTAATTTCCTCCTTGATTGTGTAAACCATTATCTAGGTTGGCTCAAAAGTTGTTACATAGAATAATGTTCCATAACAAACTCTTATGTAGACTCTATTCCACTCGGTTAATGTTGTTCCTCGGTGCACAGTGTATAATTTGTATCTCAGTTATACTGGTGTTCGGTTATGCATGTGTATCTCAATGTTGTCTGTGCTCGATATAGTCTATTTACTCGGGTATCACTGTACTCGGTTAACTCTAGGCCTGATTAGTTCTCTCGGTTAAATATAAACTTTGGAGATATATATCGACTATCTTGTGTTGACTCTGTCATCAACTTTTTAATATGTCTGCTTGATAACTAATGATAACTTCAATGTGAAATTGGAGAAACATTCTCCCCCTTTGGCATTAGTATCAAACACCTTACTATACATGATGAATCCCCCTTTGTACATGCTCCCCCTATGTATATACTCAGTATATGTATATGAACATCCTGATTGTAGTATCTATCTTTATTGTACATATATACATATATTTCCCCATTTTTTGAAATAATGACAAAAGGTGTATAACTTTCAATTTGTCAAAAATATTGGGATGGGAATTCTTGAGAGTTTCCAATAAATTTTCCCATTCCTCTGTTAAGTGCTTGAGGGTGAGTAGCTCTAATTGTAGTTGGGCATGCATATCATAGATGCTCTCTACTACTGATAAATCTGGGGTGGCAATGAGATTCTTTGCTAGAGTCACAAGTTTTTGCATCACTGCTAAATCCGGTAGTAACATCACCCAAATATTGGTTACTTTATCTCTGATATGTTCCTCTTCTTTCTTAAAGCCCTGTCTCAACCATTGGTTTTGAATTATCTTCTTATAATGTATCTATAATGCATGTTGCTCGGTTGATAGACTATGTGCACTATCCTTTAGATCTTGGTCTAAATTATTTAACTTTTCACTAATCTCGGTAGTGAAGTTATCTAGTGTGCATAATTGTTGTAGAATAGTAATGGATTCAGATATAACAGTTTCTAAACTATTTACATATTCTGACAGAGTTACCTTATGTACTGCCACTTCTTGGATGATCTTCTCGGTAACTTTATATTGGATCTTCTTCTCATCCTGCTCTTCAAATCTCTTCTCGACATCAATATCAGGCTTGTCAATTTCCTTGGTGAGCATTTCAAGTTTTTCTAGTATGGGGGTACATTCATCAATGTTTATATTTGGTAAAACTTGCATTAAGATCTCCTTTTTCTTCACTAGTATTTGTGCACGCTTTGCTTCTATTCTAAGCTTGTCCTATACTACCTTTCCGGTGCAAAGTTCACCATACTTCTTCAATATTTCAGGATCAAGTGTCGTAGGATCCTATTCAGGAATCTCTATCATTTCATCTAAGGTAACTAAATCCTTGGTTCTTTTCTTTTCCTTCTTCTTTTTACCTTGACTACTCGATGTAGGTAATAGAGCTAATGTTAACTAAGCCTTTTGCTTGGTTTATGACTTTGATAGCTCGGTACTCAGTGTGACAACCTGTTTAGGTGAGTTGGTAACTAACCTTGTGTTGGTAGCAGATGTATCTACTGTCTTGTAAGTAGTCTTTGTAGTGCCTTCACCTTTCTCTTCTGTAGCATCAGTGGTATCTTTTTGTGCATCATATTGTTTTTTTTCACCACTATGCTTGGTCTCTTTACCGTGTTCTTCACCCTTATCTTCATTTTTATTTGTTGCCTACTCGAGTGTCTTTTTCTATGCTTCAGTCTCAATCTCAATTTCTTTTACCAAAATAGGTAACTGGCCTGGTGTAGTAGCTTGGGCAACCTATGATGTATCTTTCTCATCAATAGTCTCAGTTTCTCTGATAGATTCATCTTCCTTGGCCTTTTCATTTGGATCTCCTTTGGTTACATCAATTATTGTGATATTTGAGTGACCTAAATTAGTCAGGAGTTCATGAATACCATCTAATAAATTATCAACTGCTGCATCATCAACTATTATGGGTTTTGTACTTGGTCCAGTATATGCAACATCAGTTACTTGCTCAGTGTCCTGGATGTCCTTAGATGGATTCAACAATTCATTCCAAATTTTGGTGCTCTTAATATCCACTTCCTTCATATTACCTTGTAGGATATTCAATGTTCTCTATTTATTTAGAAATTTCTTGGCATATTTTCTCATGATGTCCCGCATTTCCTTAACTGTGCACTCAGGTTTGATAAGTGTGAGAGTTTCTTCTCTCATCTGTTTCTTAGTTTGGAGTGCATATGACCATCTTGATGATATTTTATCATATAGTTATGATGGTATAGAAGTAGAAAATTCAACTGGAACTTGTTTCAAGTTAATCATTATACCTATTATTGCTTCTTCAAGTTTAACTTTGTTCTCGGTACATAAATCAGAATATACTTGTATCTTCAGATGTGCCAACTGTCCGGTTGTCTTTATTGTCTCTGCAATCTCATCAATACTCTGTGATGGTGTGTTGTGAACAACCTTGAATTATTCTGGATTCTCATCATAATCATCCTTGTCATCTTTATTTCACACATATCTCCTCTTTTGTCTCAGTATAGTAGTAGTACCATTTTTCTTCCTATTCTAGTATGTAAATTTTGGTGAGGGCCTTTTAATTTTTGTTACACCTTTCTTCAAAGGTGGTGAATCACTAGTCACCAATTGTAATCTTGTATGTGGTGGAGATATAGTCTTTGTGATTTTCCCCTTTTTGGACTTAGATGCCTCAACTGGTGTGTCATCAGACTCAGTGGCATCAGTGTCATGATCTGATTCAGCTTCTTGATTGACTGAGGTTTGCTTCTTGGTTTCCTCTTCAAACTTATCCAATTTCTCTTCGATTATAGCAATTTCCCTCTTTAAAGTTTTGACAATTTTGATATTTTTCCAATCCAACTGTTGTACTTATAACTGAATTTCTATTCGGGTCTTTGCCTCATCATAAGTGCCAAATCTCATGGTCAATTTTTCAATAGGATCATTTAAAAAAAATTTAATAGCCTCTGTAGAAACATCAATATTCAAGTCATACTCCATTGGAGGGAGCGATGCAGTCCTCGGATCTGCTGCTTTGATTAATGTTGTGTTTGCATCTACTACAAAATAGATATTGTCTTGGTATTTATCAACTAGTTGTAGTGCAATCCGAGATCTCTTTTCCATTCTAGCTTTGAATTTTGTGAAGTATTCATTCATTACAGGTTTGAAATTCTCTTCTAGACTTGTAATCATTTCATCAATTTGAATTGTAACTGGTCTATCTATCTTCCATTTAAATTTACCGATTGATGGAAACAAATTTTGTATGTAGAAGAATATGAAATTAGTAATGAGCCGAACTTACATGTATTTGTCTTTTTTGTCCTGATGGTTCTCATATTATCCTCTAATTGCTTCTACAATATCTTAGAAAGATCAAGTTGTAGACCTTTCATGAATATCTTGAAAGCTATATCAACAGCGCCACATGGTACATGTTTGGCCTTCTAGATTGAAATATCTTATACCCAATGGCATAAACATTGAATCTCAGTTTAGGATCATTGATGGAGTTGACCTTCAAGCCTCTACCATCCCACTCGCATAATGTTAGCTCCTCCAAATCAGTTCTTGGTAGGTGTCTTAGGGATTTGGATTTTTTACATATGGGATACCCTGTAACTACATGAATGAGATCCCTAGTTATCTTTTTAGGTTCATCTAGCCATAGCTTTCGTCTGTGTACCCTATGTTAGCACTATATCTTGAAAATTTTCAAATTCAAACATTGGCCTTTTTCCCACGTAGTTATGTTCAAATCTATGTCTTTTCATGTGTAAAGGAGATTCAAATTATATTAAGTCCTTGGGTTTTCCATTTTCAAGGTTAGTTACACAATTCATGATCTTTTCTTACGTGGTCATTTGGATGTGTGAGTGAGCGATTGGTTGGTTTGCATGTGATTGCGCATTCGCAGTGTTTTTGTGATGAGTTGCTTTAACTATGCGGGTGAGTGACAAATTGGTCAAGAGTGTCTATCGCGCAATCACAATCATTTTATTTTATAATCTTTTTACCCCATGAGTGTGCGAGCATTGAAAATTTTTAAGTCATTCACTTACTCGCAAAGTAATTTTTTGTTCTTGTTTTTTTTCTGCATGAGTGTGCGAGTTGAGTTTGTCCGTAGGTCATCGCTCACTCACTGAGGTTCCCATTCTAATGTTTTCCTTTGTGTGAGTAGGCAATGCTAGATATCTAATCGCCTATTGATTTGTCATTGCCCAGTCACATGATGATGTGTTTGAAGTGTTCATTATAGCATGTGAGCAATGAAGGAAGTTTTTTAGCCCCTACACACTCACGAGTATTAAAAGATCAAGTTAGTTTCACATGACTAGTGTGAAAATGGAGAAAGTAAGGAGAAAAGATTGGGTGTTTTTAATTCATCACTCACTCATAGATAGTTGGCAGGTGAATATTTTGGTGTGTGACTATGCGACCAAGGAGAAAAAATAAGTCATCGCTCAGTCACGATGAATGATTCATTAAAAAAAATTTCTCAGCAAGTGTGCGACCGAAGAAGATTTTCATGATGGGGCTCAGTCACACTATTTTGGCAGTTAGTGTTTTTCAAGCCGCGAGTGCGCGAGTGAAGAATGTAGTGACCGTCGCTCACTCGCTAAGGATTAGTGGTTGTCAGAAAATGGACAGTGAGTGAGTGATGCAGTTAAGTTATCAGTTTTCAAATGAACTATTGCCTATTCATGAAGGAAGGAGGATCACTTAAAAGGAAATCTTTGAGTTTGCAACAAGGTAAAATTTCAAATAGCTTTTGTTCATCGCTCACTTGCAAGGTTTCAAGCATGGTGAAATAAAGTGGCGCAAGTGCACGACTTGAGAAAAATAAGAGGTATTGCTCACTCGCCCGATGATAAGATATATTCATAAGTATGATGTGGGTGGGCAATAAGATAAATTTTCAGTCTTTTCTGTCCTCATCGCTTACTTGTGAAGTCTCAAGCATTGCAAGTGCATGATTGAAAAGACAAAAGAGGCTAAAGAGTTTTTGTCACTCACTCGCACAATGATCAGGATCAAATCATAAAGCATTGCGAGTGCGCATGGAGATAGGAGGTGAAGCTTTTGTCACTCACTCGTGATGAATGTTTTAAATGTCTAAATAAACAGTGAATGTGAAAAAGCATGACATGTGTCCTTTTCCTAGTTTTAAGTGACAGAATGAAGAAAATATACAGTTATTTACAACAAGGATACACAATTTTGAATTTATGGCCACACCAGTTGTAGGAGTTAACGACTTGTTTTTGCAAGCATGAGAAGTTACAGTAATGAAGACAATACGTCGATTAGATGGGATATAAGTAAGATTGATTATGCATTCATTTGGTAAAGTTCTAATTTTCTGCCTTGTGATTTCCTGAGCAAAGTGTAGAGAATTTTATCTGAGATCAAATTTGCAGAAGGGAAGATGAGTCAAGCAAATTCGAGTGCAACTTCTAAGGGAATTGGGAAGAAAACATTGGTAGTAAAGAAGTACTCAGAGGAATTCATAGACCTATTGCCAAGATATTCTAAGTCAAATAGTGTGGATTAGGAAGAATGGACTGATAAATGGCACCAATGCAAGAATCCTGTCACGCTCAATTACTCTGGCAATGCTCTATTTCACTATTTCTGGAACAATAGGGTTAAATAAAGCCCTATTTGCAACCCATGGAATTCAAATATGGAAAAATGGATTGTTCCTAATATTTATATTGATATTGATTTAATAAAAGAACTATCTAAGAGTTATTGTCCGATAGCCAGAGTAATCAAGAAGAAAAAAAGGAATCCCTAGTATCCATCAGCAGGAGGAAAGTCTTTGAGGTTTTCAAAATTCACGGTGCAATCTATACTAAAATTGACTTAGATAAAATTAAGGTCGATTATGAGAAGAGGGAGAAAGTGATAAAAAATCATGAGATTCCTAGGTTCATGCCCAGGGTAGATAGAAATTTGGTGTTAATCCTAGAAAATGTGAAACCTCCTTTTGATTTATCCATGTTCCACAATTATGTCAAATGTACAGTCTATGGCTTGAGTAAAGTCTTAGGTTTTGATGTAGACTCAACTACCCCTACTTACCTATTGATGATGGCCATGGATATTCAGCATCTAGAGGTCAACACTAATGATTATGTAGTATACATATTTGAGGCCACATATACAACACTGGTAGAAATACATCAGAATGTGCCTGTGCCCACTTTCAAGCATTATTCACAATTGATGTTCTTGATTTTATATTACAGCAAAGATATTATGGATAAGGAGTTAGAATTATTTGATCAAAATATAGGATCGAGATGCCAATCCAAAGATGGACTCAGGCATGGGATAGTGGTTCTAAGGATTCCTCTTATGTGTGTTTTCATAACTAGTTTGTTGATCAAATTTTGGATATATTAGGGGTAACTAGGGAAGACTGTCGACTGATGTGAAGAAATTGTTGAGACCATGGGATGTCATAAATAATTGGTCTATTACTCACAATTGGGGGGATTTATTTTTCTTTGATCAATTCACAATAATTAGGGTCTATGGTTGTTCATAGCCACCTCATGTTCTCCCCCTGTTTATTCCAATTAGAATTGCCTTTTTAGAATTTATTTGGCAAATCACATGGGTTGATAAAGAATAATTAGAAGGGCATAAGAAGTGAAATTTTACCCCAAGGTTATGTGTGGGACATGATTTTTTTATAGGGAAGAAATCTTTTGAGAAAATTAATGGTTTTCTAAAATAGTACAAATTATCCACCATAGTATCAAGGTTCTGTGATCTAGAACAGTTCATTAAGACAACTCTTAAGAATTTGACTTCTTGGCAACAAGTAAGAGATCATAAACCTTTGGATGAGGAGGATGTTGTAAGAAATAGGGTGAACAAGGTTGAAGTTTAGGAAAGGAGAAGAAAATGGAAGGATTTAATGACAGCGAAAGCTGAATGGAAAGAGTCTAATAATTCTTTCTCTGGATTTCTCCCTGACACCCCATACTTGCAGAGAATTGACAAGATGTTAGAAGCATATGACAACCTAATGGCACAAGTGCCCAACTTTAAAGTAGAAGATACACAGTCTCATGGATCTCCCCATACATTAGCTTTGCATGATGATGAACATCTAGAGCAGTCTAAACATCATGGAGAAGAAGAAAAAGAGGCTGGTGAAGAAGCCACTTCTGCTAGGGAACCACCTAACAAGAAACATAAAATAGAGCATGTAATGGTGCAAGATAAAAAGAGCATGGCCAAGGCAGTAGTTAAAGAACATGGAAAATATTTCAGAAGGATAAGGAAACAATTTCAGAAAGTTCTAGAGGATGAAGCTTATGGAGACGATGAACTAATTTTAAATACAAAGATAGATGAAAGGATAATGATGGCCAGTGAGATGAATTAGCACCAGAAGAGGGTAGAACAAAGGAGTTATCAGAACACAATATTGATAATGCAATTCCTATCATCCTTGCTATCCTACAACATAGGGTCAATTCTTTGAAGAAAAAGAATGAGATGGTGTACAATCTATATGGAGTGTTACAGGAAGCTTCTAAGACGGTTGTAGAAGCCATGAAATTTATTGAGCCAACTTTCAAGTTTTGGTCAGGAAAAAGAATAGTGATGGATAGATTGAAAACAATGATCCTATACAGTGATGATTTTCCTGACAAAGTATCTGACACCATTGAAATGATAAATTGTCTGAATGATACTTATGCCTTCTTCAATGGTAAGAATGAGCTGATAAATAATAAGTTGTAGTTATTTGGTGATCAATGACCCCCACTTGTTCCCAAAATTTATAATGATGATAGTACTTTAAAGCCACAACCAGATTGGGAAAGGGAATTTTATGAGATATTAAAAGCTGATGATGTCAAACACAACATTGAGAAAGACATGGATGCTACTGCAATAGCATTATTGACAAGTTATTCAAAGTTGAGATAGACGTGACAAAGTTTATCATAGAGGTGAAGACAACTGTAGATGCCAAGTGGACTGAAGCCATGGAAAAGATGGAACAAGAGAATACTTTTGATTGAAACATCGCCAAAGAAGTGAACAGGTGGGAGGAAAAGCTGAAAGGATAGAAGGATATTTTCAAAAAACAACAACCAATTCTGTTCAGACTTCACAGATTTTGTGCCACCTGTGTTTTGTTTAGAAATTTGTTAGTTTGTCAGTTTTGAAGTTGTTGCAAGATTTTGTAAATCTTTCCCAGGTAGTCCAAAGCTTGTTGCATCCTTATTTATAAAAGGATTCCAAGACTACTGGGAAAGGCATAGCCATTTTTCATTTTGGGAATACAATTGAATTGTATAAACTTTGGTTTGAGACCAATATATTTTGAGAATGGTTTTGAAATTTATGTTGAATGTAATAACTATTTTTATATGAATACAAATGAGAATCGATCAATAGTTTCTGAGTTTATGATGATTATTTATCTTCATTATTATGTTTAGAGTTTTGTTTAAATTCAGTGATTAAGGATCGTTCAATTTATATGCCTGTCAAGCATATTTTGAAATTGTCTTAGGGTTTCTTTCAAGGAAAGATTTAATTTCCTTAGGGCTATTTCAGTGAAACTTGGGATATTAATGAATCTGATGATTATTTTGGCATAAATATGAGGGTAGATGTATAAGGTATATCTATTATCTATTTAGATATGTGGTTGTCTTCAAGTTTATGTTCATACCAGTTGGTTGTGAAGATCCAGAGTGACTCCATACCCTAGGATAAAGCACTGGTCTATTTTGAATTGGAATAAGTTACTATCACTATTAAAATGAATCTTTGCCATTATGTTTTAATTTGTCAAATAAATCTTACAGAGGTTAGTATATGTAATTCCATTTTATATCTGCTGGAATAGTATTGTGATTTGACTATTCTAAGTTAGAAGGGATATCCCACCTGAGTTTGTGGAACTCAAAGTGCAGAGGGCTTTAAAACTCTATTTCTATCATTTTGTATCTTGCCTTGATCAGTGTTGGGACAAATAGAGAAAGCTTAATTCAAGCATTTCATGTATCAGCAAGAAAAGGAACTAACAGAAAATGGTGACTCTATTGGGGATGTTTCAAGGAATGTGTGTAAAGGTTAGTTTGAAACTCTTGTTTCATATGTATTAAATCCTTGAAATCCAGTTTTTGAAATCACAAGTTTTATGTCATACATCATTGTCGTATCCTCTAAATTGTTAAAGTGAAGTTTCATTTATTTTATTCGCAAAAATGTTTGGGTGGAGACTTTGAGTATTTGGTTGTATTATTTCTAAGGGGAACATTATCAGATCAAGTGTTGTGAAATTTCATTCTAAATAGGATTAGGAATGCAAAGACATACATAAAGGACCACTCTCAAGCAGTATCAGAGAGTGATGTTTCTAAAAATCCTAGAAGAAATCATTCTAGGAAGGGAGATTCTCATAATAACACCTCTTGGAAACCTAGATCTGTAGGTCCAAGTCATCCTTTAGGTACTATTTCTGAGATAGACATTACTGAACCTTTGAATCTTGAGTCTGAGACCATAGGTTATTATGATGATATTTTTGATACCCCAGTACCAAAGAGTGTATGACAACAAAAGGAGGGAAAATTGACCCAATATAAGGGGAATTTTTCCTCAAGCTCATCAGATATCCCTTATGAACGATTGGAAGACTAAAGGGGGGATAATTTGATGAATATATGTGACTCTTCTAGTTGTGATATTGAAGAAGTCCTCAGGGACAATGACCTTTTGAAAAGGGAATTGAAAGAATTGATGCTTATCAAACAGAAAAAATGATAAGACTAGAGAAGAGAAAATTATTCTTGCTATTACTGAGAGGGAAGGTTTTAAGAAATGGGTTTCCCAACTAAAATTGGCATCTCAGGGTGCAAATGAAGGATTCTATGTTTGAATAAAGAACTTTTTGGTGATGTAGATACCCTGAGAAAGGAATGTCAAGAGAGAGAACACTTACTTAAGAAAAGTGATTCTGGAGATAGGGGCCTTGTATTAAGGCAAGTTATCAATTATGAGAGTAAAAAATAGCTTGGGCCTCAAAACTCTTCACAAGATGTATCAGCAACTAATGCTAGACAGACTGATGTTGATAAAGGAAAACAAAAGTTTATTGGCGTTAAATTTTCTAAGCCTAAAATTGAAGAAGGTGTATCTCAGGACATGTTCTCACTTGATATGGAGTTAGAAAGGGCCAGAAAGGTCAAAGCTGATATTGAAAAGTAGCTAGAGAAGGTAGAATTAGAAGTTTTCACTGCAGAGATGAAAAGAAAGATTGCTTTGTTGAGTTCTTCCATTCACATTGATGTAATAAATAACACCACTGCAGCTACTCAAACCATTCCTGGTGAACCGCCTCATAATAGGTGCTTAGTAATCATTCCCAAAGGCTCTCTTAGGAATAGTTTATTCAATCTAAGGATCACTTCTACCACCATGAGGTGCATTTAGTTTGTCAACCCAATGACATATACTTGAAATGGTACATCACAATATGTGCACTAAGTTCCTTAAGGAGCCATTCTACCTATACTGCAGGAAAGTAAAATACATGAAAGGAATATATACTAGGCATGTAGGAAAGGAAACACACTTAGTACTTACTAAAATGAATGCTACAACATGCAAACTCTACTTAAATATATTCTTTCAACCTAGAGCATTCACTATAGCTATCCTTGTAGGTGTTGCAAGAACATTCACAAAGTATAATGCTGCAGGAGGAAACTGTAATCTTATATCTGTAATACTGGAAATGCAGAAAGTAAATCTATTCTACTTCTAGTCTAATCCACCTACCAAGTGGGCTCCCCTTGGTTGGCTTCTGCTAATCTATGAACACAGAATATGAACCAAGAGTTATTTCATTATCTTTCAAAATTGATTACATGAGAATAAGACATGAAACTAAAAATGAACTTGCTATGCAAGATACAATTAGAACATTGTATTCCCTCCAAAAATCTGAACTTACAAAAAAACAATCTCCTCTCTATAAATAGAGGATTGACTTCTTTATTCCAAAATAGAAAAGGAACTAACTAACTAAATCTGCGCCAAAGAAAGAGAACAGGAAGTGCAACAGCCCACAACGTGCACAATGAAGTCTGGGCAATCAAGTCAACATGCTAGTAATATGGAGGGAATATAACAGAGCTATATTTATGCATTTCTAAAATAGTGGCTCCTGATTTGTGGCAACCATGTCTTCTGACATCATGATGGCTTATCTGCACGAAGCTGGTCTTTACGTCCTCCTTCAATGCTGTCGACCACTCCTAGCGACTTCTACTTCTTGGAAAGATTAGTTAATATGCAAAATATATTCATGCAAGCAGCTTATCAAATTAATCTAGATGTTAGAACACACATTTAGATTATTATATGAAATACTGCAACATATATATAATATTGGTGTAATATGACATATCTATTCCACCCATGGCTTAGTGGTTCTTTTCTGTACTTAACAAAATTTCAACTGACTAAAAGTTCACAACTGTTCTGATAATACTTGAAAACAAAGTGCAAGGATTAATATAATAAAGACAGTAAAATAGGATCATCATTTTCCCCTTGGCAAGTTGAATGCTTGTCCTCAAGAATTATATCTTCTGGTAATTGCTCTGAAATCTCCAACCTATGTTCTTCCTCTCCTTTGGCTTTTAAAGGTGTAATAGAACCCCCTTATTCTCTCCCAAACACCCACTCTGTGATCTTCTTGAAGTCAGTCCAGTCTGTCAGTGTTGATGTCATACATGGGCTAGAGGAGCATCAGTGGCTGCATGGTGAGTGGACACCAGAGTTCCTATCTAGTTTTCCTTCCTAGCTGTATGTACTTTGGTGCTCTTTGGATAGCTGCTTGACGGTTGATAGGATTGTGTGGTTCTGATCTCTTCAATATCTCAGATAACCTACCCCATCTGCTTCTAGCTCCGGCCAGGGCTCTCTAAAAGACAAACTAAGATAAACCATCATACTCCACATAAACCTCTGTTCTAATCCCAAAAATTTTGTCCCTTGTTTCTTCCTTAATTTTTCCATAAGTCAAATTGAGCCAATCTCTGAAGAGTGTAGCAGGCTTGCTGCTCTCTGCTCTTAATGGTAATGGCTCTGTTTTCTCCTATTCCCTATAATTTTCCAACTATCTATCATAGTTGGCTTCACTGTGCATCCAAGACATCAATTCCCTTAGGTGGATATCCCCTATGTAGAGTAGAGGATTCCACTCAGTCTCAGTTGGGCTAATAAAGTTATGCATGTATAGTTCATAGAGTAGATTTTGTTGCCATGAGGGAAGAGTCTGATAAAGACCATAAAATTCTTGGGCTGACTTGAACTCAGAATCAATATCTTTGATGGTCATCATTAGTTGGAACAAGAGGAACTGTTCCTTCAAATAGATGGTATAGACCCTAGGATGTGGCCTACACACAATGATCTGATCAGCCAATTTGAGGGCATGATCCATTTTCTATTTTTGCTTTGTCAGTTGTTCTTTCAATTCTACAATTTCTTCCTCTTTCTCTGTTATGACCTTCTTTAGTTTCTTCTTTTCTTCTCTCCATAGAGTTGTTGTTAACACAAAATTATTATGCAATCCAAAAAGAAGCATTTGCAACATGATCGAGCCACAATCTTCTGCCTGATTTCTTTGCCTCCTTTATTCCTTCCAAGACTGCTCTAAGAAACTTACTAACCAAGTTCTTTTGTAGGGCACCAAGGCAGTTTCTACATAGGCTGACTGATAGATTACTGAGGAATTTTCCTCATTAATTAATGGAATATCCTGATGGATTTCCTAGGAACTATTTTGAAAAACACCAGGTTTAGCTTCATAATTTTTTGTGGAGTGCAAAGGAAAGTCGGGAATTATAGACTGATTTGGGGAATCATCTGGAATTATTTGCACATTGGGTTGTTCATCAGATTGCATAGGAGAAGTGGGTTGGATTATGGAGGATGTCCTAGGGAGCTGTCCTCTCATTCTAGGACTCCTTCGCACAGGGTCTCCACAATTTATACAACCTTTTCTTTAGTAGCCTTCTTCATCTTCTCTGCTGCAGGAGTAGTTGTTGTAGGAACTGGCTTCCTTTTCTTCCCCTTCAAAGAAGTAGGGATTTGTGGTTTGGCTACAGGAAATGGAGGTTCTTCCTCTAATTTTCATTTTCCTTTGGTTTGGGAAGAGGTAGGTACATTTCTATCATGAGTAGGTAAGGTCACATTTCCTTGAATATTTATGGTTTATGCCCCTTGGGTATCTTTTTCAATGGCTGGGTCAGTTGGTATTACATTATCATGCCCAATTTGTTCATAGGGTTAACCTATGGTTATAGGGTTTTGCGATGGAAAAACTCCAACCATACCATGGGAGAGGCATCCCTAAGAGATATTTCTATTAACAATTTAATTAGGGCATGGTGGGTAACAAAATTTGCATTCCCTTTTTGGGTCTCGTCAGCACTAATGCATAGCATGTTATATAAAAAATTTGGAACATTTACTGCTAGATTATGCCTCAAATAACTCAGTAATTTGAAATGATGTGCGTGTAAATTGGAAAATATCCCTTCACATGTGAAATACCTTATAATATGCATGGACAACTCATTATACAGCAGAGGGATAGACATTCTCTTGCAACCCTGTTTGGTAATCTCCAAAGGAGGGTCACCTGGTAGAGTGAACTGAGCCCTTGCTGATCTAGCATCTGGAACATTAGGGTAATGTTCTCCAACCATTGGTAATCCAATAACTTCTACAATCCACTCCTTTATCATGACCACTACTAATCCCCACATAGTTGTCTGACCTTCTTCAAATGTACTCACAAATTCCACTGCTAAGTCCTCATCAAATTCTGTTAACCTTAGGAAATACCCTAACTAGCCGCATGCATTGAATCTTCTGACCGCTTCAACATCTGAGAGTAACACACAGTGTGATACCAGCTTATGTCTTTGTAACTAGCCTCCCATCTATGCTTTTCTAATTTCAATCTGTCTTCTCAGTAGTAGGTAGATGCCTTATTCCTTATTTGAATTTCAGACTATAAGGACTATGAGCTTTCTCTTGAATTTCTCTATTTCTCTTGGCATGAACAATGGTGATGAATTAAATTAGGAGAGATTATAATATTTACTATGGGTTTTCACTTAACTTAATTATAATTCACATCAAGTCTGACAATCATGGAGGATTTGGGAATAAAAGTACAACAATTGTGCGAGATAACACTTAGAACTTTAATGAGGCAAGGCTAAGTACAGATTTGAAGTGACATAAAATCTTTTAGGCATAAATAGAAATGATAGTTTGGAATTAATACACTTCCCTCCCCCTAATTAACATTGACAAGTGTCCACACTTGGTAGACGTGGTACAAGGGATGGAACAGGCGTAATGCCATAATGATATATGTATTACAGTACTAGATACAATTATCGAAATCTATGCCCTAAAAATGGAAAAATCTAAAAAGTGCATACCTGTCATTTGATCTTTGCACATTCCAGAAAAGGTGGTGAGAGTGGTACAAAAGTGACGGTGGCTTACGTCAGCATACCCGACTGCTTATTGAAAGCTTTTAAAGGAAAAATGATAATGACGTGGAAGGTGGGTGGGTGGTAGATTAAAGAAATGAGATGAGTTGGAAAGAAGAAATAGAAAGTGAATGGAAGAATGTACTTCATGTAAACATGAAGTGTTTATTATGGACATGCTCGATGGATTTTTACTAAAGAGCTATAGGAAGAAGGTTGGCACCCTCTACTGCAGGAAGTGTTACCTATTGCTCGTTTAATTTTTGTTGTTTGAATTGCTGCAGGAAGTCTTCTTTTGTTTAGGGTTGGTGATACAACTTTAGCCGATGTCCATTTACTAAAAGCTTGAAGTGTACTGGATCAATTGTGGTCAATTGGACGACTCCATTGGTGAAAACATGGCTTATTTCATATGGCCCCAGCCATCTTGTCTGCAACTTGCCTGGTATTTCCTTGAATCTTGAATCATACAGCAATGCCCAGTCTCCAACTTGGAATTGTTTTCTCTTGATATGCGAGTCATGCCATTGCTTCCTTTGTTTCTGGACTAGCTCAATTCTCTCCAGTGCATATTTACGCATTTCATCCAGGGAATTGAGATACAATAATCGTTCCTTCTGTGCTGTAGGAAGATCGATATTTAACTACAGTGTTGTCCTTGTAACACCCCAAAATTGGCACCTAAACCTAATCAATTTTGGTGCATTTTCTTATCTTCAAAGTCCTATTGTATTAGGCAAATTCTTCTCCTAATTGACTTTAATTGACTAAGTTTCAAATGTAGAAAACCCAAATTTGCATAAATCCGACATTACACTTAATTCCTAAATCTCAAATGATTATTAGCTAAAATCCCTATGATTAATTGATTTAATCCTAAAGTCCTAAGTGCTTTTAATTAAATCAATT
>MU228074.1:838695-862909 GCA_018584345.1 Thuja plicata
TTTTTAGCTGCTCAAGAATATCAAAAGGCATTTCCTCTTGGGATATAGGTTTTTCTATTGTGAGCCTTTGTGGAAAAGGAGGTTCAACTGAGGTTTCATCATCAGTTTTGCTGGATTTTTGAGTTGACTGGGTGGTATTTTGCCATATAGCCTCTAGAAGAGGTGTTGATGCTGCAGGAGTGTCTACAACTTCTATGGTAATAGGATGTTTGGGTGCAGGTAGAGTAGTACCTGACCTCATATGTATGTCAGATATCTCTAGAGCGTAAGTAGAATACTGTTGTGTATCAGTAGTATATATTGGCTGCTGCTATTGCTTTCTATTTGGATTTGGTTGCAGCTGAGCAAGCAATTGCGTTTACTTTGGAGGCGACATTATTGCAGGAGGTGGCACTGGTGGCAATAATTATGGGAAAGTAGGATTTTGGTTAGGCCACTGTGGAGGTCCCCTCCATTGATTATCTTGCTGCCAATTCCCTTGCGGTGGTTGCCATTGGTTTTGCTGGTTAGGCCACTGGGTATTTTTCTGGTTAGGCCACTGGTTATTTTTCTAGTTAGGCCACTGGTTATTCCAGGTTGGTTGAGAGTACGGAGGAATATTCTGATAACTTTGGTTTTGCCATTGACTATTGTAAGGATTTGAAAATCATAATGGGTCCTGAGGCATACCTTGTCATGGTGCCCATGGGTGACGTTGAGCAATGAAGAACACTTTCTCATTATCTCCTTCTATCTTCATGTACTCAGTAGGCAAATGTTGATTTTCCAGATTTGCCACCAGCTTGCACTCATAGTCTTTCTTTTGTTTCCGGCAATGAGGGCAATATTTAGCCAACTGCAATTCAACATCTACATGTTTCTTCTTGGCAGTCATGGTGTCGAGATGTGTGGCAATATCATTAATTATGTCTTGCTTGAAATCTGCTAGCAAGTTAGATATCTCCAACTTAGAAATGCCTGAACTGCTCCCTTTAATTGTTGTAGACCGATATCCTCTGTTTTTCTTCCCAATTGATCTGGAGTAGTTGAGACAGATTTTCTTGAGATCATCCCAAGAAGATTGGGATATGTCACCACTAGCCATGAGGTCTAATTATTCTAGACAACTGTCATTCACCTCTCAAGAAGACTAGTTTCTGTGAATCCTCTGCCAGAACATGTTGGGGATTCTTTTGCATGGTGTATAAAAAATGTGAAACATAGTCCTCCAAAGTTTCATCCTCCTTCTGCGACATTCTAAAAATGTTATCTCCCCTTGGGTCACTCCCCTTGCAATATTCTTTGTATTTTTGTAGAAACAGGGTCTGCATCTCATCCCATGTGCCTGCTGCATTTGCTCCTAATCCCATGAACCATCGTAAGGCTAACTCTTTCAGTGTTGTTGGAAACAGCTTGAGTTTATGGGCATTAGTGTTATAGTCAAAGCTATGACAAAGGATGTCGAACTCAAACCAAAAGGTGCCAGGACCTTTGGTTATCAGCCCATAAAATTTTGGAAGTGCAGGTGAGGGTATATTCTTGAGGTTAGCATTATTTATAAAGCTTGGCAGAGGAAATGGGAAAGTACGGTGTGCCATTATTGGAGGTATCAGGGGTGGTACTTGCTATTGGAAAGGAATATTAGCCACAAGATTATTATTAGCAGGTGCATTTGGGTTAGAATTATCAAGAAAGCTGGCCAAGATTTTAGCAAAAGGTCAGAAACCACTTATATCAAAAGACCCTTCTCTAGCGGTAGATGCTGCAGGAAACTCAGGACTTGTGTCAAAAAAAGGCAACTCAACTTCTTCAGCTTGCTCATTCAAATTCATAGGTTCTCTTGGAAGAAATCTGCCATATTCGTCTCTTCTTGTTCCCCTTCAATGCATGCAAATGAATTCTTCACACTGGTGAAGCAAATTTAGGACCACAAATCATTAAACTAACTAAAAGACTCAAAAGGTTTCTTAGCTTGACACCATCCCCGACAACAGCACCAAAAATGAACCGCCTCACAATAGGTTCTCAGTAATCGTGCCTAAAGCCTCTCTTAGAAATAGTTTATTCAATCTAGGGATCACTTCTCCCACCATGAGGTGCATTTATTTTTTCAACCCAGGGACATATACTTGAAATGGTATAGCACAATATGTGCACTAAGTTCCTTAAGGAGTCATTCTACCTATGCTGCAGGAAAGTAAAATACATGAAAGAGATCTATACTAGGGCTGCAGGAAAGGAAACACAATTAGTCCTTACTAAAATGAATGCTACAAAATGCAAACTCTACTTAAATCTATTCTTTCAACCTAGAGCATTCACTATAGCTATCCTTGCAGGTGTTGTAGGAACATTCACAAAGTACAATGCTGCAGGAGGAAACTGTAATCTTATATCTATAATATTGGAAATGCAAAAAGTAAATATATTCTACTTCTACTCTAATCCACCTACCAAGTGGGCCCCCTTGGTTGGCTTCTGCTAATCTATGAACCAAGAGTTATTTCATTATCTTTCAAAACTGATTACATGAGAATAAGACATGAAACTAAAAATTAACTTGCTATGCAAGATACAATTAGAACATTGTATTCCCTCCAAATATCCAAACTTACAAACAAAAATTCTCCTCCCTATAAATAGAGGATTGAATTATTTATTCCAAAATAGAAAAGGAACTAACTAACTAAATCCACACCAAAGAAAGAGAACAGGAAGCGCAACGGCCCACGACGTGCATAATGAAGTCTGGGCGATCAAGTCAACATGCTGGTAATACGGAGGGAATATAGCAGAGCTATATTTATGAATTTATGAAATAGTGGCTCCTGATTTGTGGTAGCCATATCTTCTAATTTCATGATGGCTTATCCATACGAAGCTGATCTTTACGTCCTCCTTCAATGCTGTCGACCAGTCCCAGTGACTCCTACTTCCTGGAAAGATTAGTTAATATGCAAAAGATATTCATGCAAGCAACTTATCAAATTAATCTAGATGTTAGAACACACATTCAGATTATTATATGAAATATTGTAACATATATATAATATTGGCGTAATATGAAATATCTATTCCACCAATGGATTAATGGTTCTTTTCTGTACTTAACAAAAGTTCAACTGACTAAAAGTTCACAACTGTCCTGATAATACTTGAAAATAGGGTGCAAGGATTAATATAATAAAGACAGTAAAACAGGCTCATCACCTGGATCTACTTCTAGGATTCAAAATAATAGTGCTAATACAAATGCTCAAACATGGGGTGCAACTCAAGGAGTTGCATCACAGTCAGGAGGGAGTGGATTGAAGAATAGTACTGGTCACCAAAATGTAGGAACTAGAAATAGTGGCCAAAATATTGGTACAAATTTTTAGAGAAGACCTATTCATTTGGAAAGATATAGGCAAATTTTCTTTGATGGAATCCCTCGCCAACCAAATCCTATTCCTAATGAGATCAAAGATAAGATTCCCAAGTTCAGTGGGAATAATGCCATAACGGGTGAGGAGCATCTAAAAGTTTTCACAGACACAATGAATGATTATGAGATTGGAGATGAGGATGTTGTGATGAAATTGTTTGTGCAATATCCGTTTGAAGATGCAAGAGGTTGGTACCGAGGTTTGCCTGATAATAGTATTTATTCATGGGATGAATTTGTTAGAAGTTTCAAAGAGCAATATGGTGACAAGATAAATTATGGCTTCATGTTGAATGAATTCAACAACTTGAAGAAATTTCAAAATGAGAGCATAGCTAAGTTTAACATAACATTTCAAAAGGCCATGTACAAATTATTTCAAGTTTTGAGGTTGGATGAGAATTTTTTCCTAACCACATATTACAATTCTCTTGATGCTCTTGATGGTAATACAACTTATTTATTGAGAGATAAAGATCCTCATACTATGAGGGATGCTTATAAATTGGCCATAAACATAGAGAGCAAAAGAAGGGCCTCTGGAAAGCTTGGAAAAAGAGATGATATAAGGCTCTAGAAAGAATCAAAAGGACAATACACTAAAAATCCCAAGGAGGAGGATAAAATGAATGCACTGGTAAGTGTGGTAAAAGATCTAGCTACAAAGGTTGATAAGAATGAAAAGGGTTTCCAAAATAATAGACAACAGTATTAGAGGCAAGAGAAATCTTACAGGCTACAAGATTTTCCTTATAAGACTAACTGGAAATATGGTAAACCTATGCCAGAAGAAACAAGTGATGCAAAGAGTAGGGATGTTCCTGATCCATTAAAAAAAAACAATACACACAATGTTGAGAATAATCCCTGGTGTATGGCTTGCAATATGCCTCACTCCCCTTTTCAGTGTACAGTTGCTCAAGTATGGATAAAGCCACATGGAAACACTGAAAAAGAGAGAAAGCCAAAATGATAATAAAAGTTCTGATACCATGCCTCTTTTAACTATTGAAGATGAAAATGGTGAATTAGAAGATGATTCACAAGGAAATGTGTAGTACACAGTCAATGTTGCAAACACTAAACTAGAGCGTATTCAACTTCGGATACCCAAGGATGAGGAAGTGAGATCTCTTACCATAGCTACATTGAATCAAACAAGAAGTTCCTATCCCCTTATAAATAGACAAGTTGATGACAGGAAAAGAAATCTTGGTTCACTATTTATCAAAGAAGTTACCCGTGAAGAACCTACACAAAAAATGGACAAAGAAGAGCTTAAGGAAACTCCTGTCAAAAGGGGCAAAGTTATTTCTGAGACTGTGTTAAATTTTCCAACCTTTGATATGAAACAAGCATTATCTAAAATGAAATTATATGTCCCCTTAGTTGAAATGTTGAATATAAAAGAACACCGAGAAGCTGCCTTCTCATTACTTTTAGCCTTACCATACATCCCTGATGTAAATGTTTTAAAATGTGAGAGTAAAGGAGAGCAAAGTGAACCCCAAATCTGTGTCGGGAGTGTGATCACCTAGGAACCTTTCCAAATTTACCCTTTTTATGTGACACTCCTTGTAAATAATATGTTATTGAAGAATTGTATGATAGACTCAGGATTTGTTGCTACTGTGATGACTTACACTGTCATGAAACAATTGGGTTTAAAGGTGGATACTTCTTTTGGTAAATGTTATGCCATGGACAATAGGGAAGTACCTATAGTAGGAACTTTACAAGGAATAGAAGTAAAACTTGTTGCATACCCTGAGGTCACTTTTAAAATAGATGTTGTTGTTGTTGATTCACCACCTCATTATGGGATGCTTTTATCAAGGCAGTGTGCTGCATCTATTGGAGAAAATGTACACTTGGATTTTTCCTTTGCTACTATTTATGTAAATGGGAAAGAAGCTAAATTATTGCAAGAGCCTAGAGCTCTTGTTTATGTTGAAAAAATTGAACCAAACATGCTAAATTTCTTTGTGGATGTAGATATGAAAAATTTTAGAGTTGAAAAGATCCATCCTCAGCTAAGAAATACTAACCCTATAGTAGAAGAATCATAATTGCAAAAAAATGGATTATGGAAAATGTATTTTGATGGAGAATGCTCGAAAGAAGGATCAGGATCTAGTGTTTTATTTGTCTCTCCATTAGGTATTACCTTCAAATAGTCATTTTTGCTGGCCTTTCAACGTACAAATAATACAACTGAGTATGAGGCATTATTGTTGGGATTAGAAATTGCAATCAAGCATGACATTAAGTTATTGACAGTTTTTGGAGATTTAGAGCTAGCCATATCACAAATTAGATCAAAATGTGCTACTAAAAATGATAGACTAAAACAATTTAAGCATGTTGTTTGGGATAGCATTGAGTTCTTTGATGCATTTTCCATTGAGTGGGTAGAAAGATGTAAAAATATTATGGTAGATTTTTTGGCAAATGTGGCTTTGAAAAATGATGACTTAGCACTCGTAGGAGTATCTATTGTGGAGACTAAAGCTAGACCTTCTATCCCTGATAATGTATATAACTGGAAGGGTTTTGAAAATGATTAAGATATCCTTACATTCATTTAATGTGTAGACAATTTTGAAGGTAAGATCATTGATTGTAATAATTTGATACAGGTTGTTGATGGGAAATAAACTATATTTGGCAATGAAATTTTACCGTTGCAGAAAAAAGAAATCCCTAAAGGATTAACTCAATTGGAAGGATTTTTTACTGATAATGATAGTCATATGTGCCAAAAGTCTGCAGCCAAATTGGATAAATTTGAGGAAATAAACTTGGGATCAGAATATGCTCCTAAGATTGTATATATTGGAAAGAAGCTAGCACCCCATGTGAGAGAAAATCTAATGAACTTGCTGAAGAGGTTCAAACATGTTTTTTATTGGTCTTATGAAGACCTTAAGGCTTATAGGGAAGATCTCTTCCAACATGAAATCCCATTAAAAATTGATATTAAGCATTTTAGACAAAAGTAGAGGCCAATCAATCCATTGTTGGCCCCCAAAATGCAGTAGGATTTAACAAAGCTCAGAGACGCTGGGATCATAAAGCCAATCAGGCATTCTTCTTGGGTGTCTAACCTGGTCCTAGTCATAAACAATAATGGGGACATTAGATTATGTGTTGACTTCAGAAACCTTAATGTAGCTTCTCTAAAAGACAATTATTCTTTTCCAAACATGGAGGCAATGTTACAAAGAGTTACCGATTGTGAGCTTCTGTCCATGATGGATGGTTTTTCTGGTTACAACCAGGTGTTGGTTCATGAGTCTAAACAATTTAAAAAAACATTTACTACCCCATAGGGTACGTATGTCTATGTGAGGATGCTATTCAGTTAGATGAATGCAGGAGCTACCTTCCAGAGAGCCATGGATGTGGCTTTTAAAGAGTTTGTAAATATAATTATGGTGATTTATCAAGATGATTTAACTGCATATTCCCAAAAAGATGAAGATCATTGTAAGCACTTGGAGAAAATTTTTTACTAAAGCTTTGGAGTATGGGATTTCATTGAACCCAAAGAAATGTCACTTTGATGTGACATAGGGTAAGTTATTGGGACATATAGTGTTAAGGGAAGGTGTCAGAATTGACCCTGAAAGAGTAGAAGCCATTAACAAAGTTTTGCCCCCTAAAAACATCAAAGGTGTTCAGTCTTTCCTTGGATAAGTAAACTTTGTAAGGAGATTCATTGAAATTTTTTTTGAAATAGTCAAACCCATTGTTAAATTACTGAAGACAAATGCTAAGTTTGAATGGGACAAGGAAGCTAACTCAACTTTTGATGAAATAAAGATGGCTATTTAGCAAGCACCAGTGTTGAGATCTCTGGATTATGAAATACCTTTTTTTGTGTTTTATTTTGCCTCATTTCACACCATTTCTGTAGTGTTGTTGCAGAAGGATTATGAAGGATTTGAACATCCCATAGCATTTTTTAGTAAGTCTCTGCAAGTAGTAGAACTCAATTATGAGATAATGGAAAAATAGGCTTATGCTTTGGTCAAAGCGGTTAAATTTTTTAGACCTTATTTAGTTTGTGCAAGAATAACTTCTTATGTACCACATGCTACGGTGAAATATATATTTTCTCAGTCTTAGATCATTGGAAAGAGATGCCAATGGATTAATAGGATTCAAGAGTTCAACCTGGAAATTCAAGTTACCAAATTGGTTAGGGGTCTAGGTTTGGCAAAATTAATGACTGACACAAACATAGAATTGGCTCAAGTCAACAATGTACAGACAATAAATATGAATTGCACTAGCATAGAATTTCAGCCATGGTATATTGATATTGTATTTTTCTTGAAAAATGCAAAATGTCGAGAGCACATATCATATACTCAAAAAAGGACTCTTAAGCTACAGGCTCAAAGGTATGTGTTAATACAAGGTGATTTGTTTTGGAAGAACAGAGATGGGATCTTACTATTTTTTTTAGATGAATCATAATCTAAGAAAGTTTTGAATGAAATACACAATGGTGTGTGTGGGGGGCATTACTCTGCAAAAACCACAGCTCATAAAATAATCAGAGCTAGTTTTTATTGTCCCTCTCTCTTTAAAGATACTTAGAAATTTGTACAAAGGTGTGAGCCTTACCAGAGGCTCTCTTCTAAAATAAAATTTTCAAGAGCATTGCTTTTGAATCTAATGACTATGGAAGCACCTTTTTTCCAATGGGGCATTGATTTTATTGGTGAATTTACAGAAAAGTCTAGTGGAGGCCACAGTTGTATTCTTGTGGCTACAAATTATTTCACTAAATGAATAGAGGCAATCCCATCCAAGAAGGAAACCAACAAGGTAGTAATGGATTTCTTAATGGATAATATTTTGACCAAGTTTGGTGTGCCTACTAAATTAATCACGGATAATTCCATGTGTTTTAGATCTGAGGAGTTTAAGGACTTCTATGAAGATTATGGCATTGTTGTATCCTATTCTTTTCCATATCATCCTCTAGAAAATGGGCAAGCTAAGTCCAACAATAAAAGCTTAATGAAAATCATCAAGAGGATTTTGGAAAAGAATTAAAAATCTTGGCACTCAAAATTGAAGTTAGCCCTATAGGTTGATAGGGTAACAGTAAAAAGAGCCATAGGGGTTTCCCCTTTTGAAATGGTCTATGGAACTCAGGTAAGACTACCTCTAAATAATTTGTTACCTATTTACAAGTTTCTACAAGAAGAGGAATTTGAGATGCAAGAACCCATAATGGAAAAAATGGATCAATTGGTGGAATTAGAAGAAATAAGGATGGAAGCACACAAAAGAAATATGAAGCTCCAAAATTAGTCTAAGTAACTCTTTGACAGAAGAGCAACTGAGAGAAAGTTTCAGATAAATGACATGGTACTCCAATGGAATGCTAGGAAAGAAGAGAAGGGAACATATGGTAAATTTGAGTCACTATGGATGGGACCTTTTGTAATTCAAGATTTTCATGGTCAAGACATATTTCCTAGAGAATTCTGATGGTGAGATACAAGAATTGCCAGTGCATGGACAATTCCTGAAGCATTATTTCTCATAATTTTCTTTTCCATGCACAATATTTTAGTTTTCCTTGTTTTTTATTTTTGGTTTTGTTGTGTGTGCATGTACAATTTTGTTTCAATTTGTGGTCTGCTTCCCAAAGTTTTGGTTTTTAATGTTAATCTTGCAATTAACTTTCCCCAGTCAGAGCCATTGTTAGCACTATATCCTAAAAATTTTCAAATTCAAACATTGGCCTTTTTCCCGCATATTTATGTTCAAATCTGTCTTTTCATTTGTAAAGGAGTTTCAAATTATGTTAAGTCCTCAGGTTGTCCATTTTCAAGGTTATTCGCACAAGTCATGCTCTTTTCTTAAGTGGTCATTTGGATGTGTGAGTGAGCGATTGCTTGGTTTTCATGTGATCGCGCATTCATGGTGTTTTGTGATGAGTTGCTTTAACTATGTGGGTGAGCGACAAATTGGTCAAGAGTGTCTATCGTGCAATCGCAGTCATTTTATGTTATAATATTTTTACCCCGTGAGTGTACGAGCATTGAAAATTTTTAAGTCATTCATTTACTCGCAAAGTAATTTTTCATTCTTATTTTTTTTCTGCGCGAGTTGAGTTTTTTGGTAGGTCATCGCTCATTCGCCGAGGTTCCCATTCTAATGTTTTCCTTTGTGTGAGAAGGCGATGCTAGATATCTAATTGCCTATTGATTTTTCATCGCTCAGTCACGTGATGATGTGTTCAAAGTGTTCATTATAGTGAGTGAGCGATGAAGGAAGTTTTCGATCCCCCGAGCACTCGCGAGTAATAAAAGATCAAGTTAGTTTCACATGGCGAGTGTGCAAATGGAGAAAGTAAGGAGAAAAGATTGGGTGTTTTTAATTCATCGCTCACTCGCAGATAGTTGGTGGGTGAATATTTTGGTGTGCGACTATGCGACCAAGGAGAAAAGATAAGTCAATGCTCAGTCATGATGAATGATTAATTAAAACATTTTTCTCAGCAAGTGTGCGATCAAGAAGATTTTCATGATGGCGCTCAGTCGCGCTATTTTGGCAGTTAGTGTTTTTCAAGTCGTGGGTGCGCGAGTGAAGAATGTAGTGACCGTCGCTCACTCACTAAGGCTTAGAGGTTGTTAGAGAATGGACAGTGAGTGAGCAATGTGGTTAAGTTATCCATTTTCAAATGAACTATTGCCTATTTACGAAGGAAGGAGGATCAGTTAAAAGGAAATCTGCGAGTTTGCGACAAGGTAAAATTTCAAATAGCTTTAGTTCATCACTCACTCACAAGGTTTCAAGCATGGTGAAATAATAGTGGCACAAGTGCGTGACTTGAGAAAAATAAGAGGTATCTCTCACTCGCCCGATGATAAGATCTATTCAGAAGTATGATGCAGGTGGGTGATAAGATAAATTTTCAGTCATTTCTATTCTCATCGCTTAATCGCGAAGTCTCAAGCATTGCGAGTGCACGATTGAAAAGACAAAAGAGGCTAAAGAGATTTTATCACTCATTCGCTCGATGATCAACATCAAATCATAAAGCATTGCGAGTGCCTAAGGAGATAGGAGGTGAAGATTTTGTCGCTCACTCGCGATGAAAGTTTTAAATGTCTGAATAGACAACGAATGTGCGATAGCATGTCATGTGTCATTTTCTCAGTTTTAAGTGATAGAAGGAAGAAAATGTATAGTTTTTTACAACAAGTATACTCAAGTTTGAATTTACGGTCACACCAGTTGCAGGAGTTAACAGCTTGTTTTTGCAAGCATGAGAAGTTGCAGTAATGGAGACAAGACGCTGATTAGATGGGATATAAGTATGGTTGATTATGCATTCATTTGGTACACTTCTAATTTTCTGCCTTGTGATTTCCTGAGCAAAGTGCAGAGAAGTTTATCTGAGATCAAATTTGCAGAAGGGAAGATGAGTCAAGAAACTTCGAGTGCAGCTTCTAAGGGAACTAGGAAGAAAACAACGACAGTAAAGAAGTACTCAGAGGAATTCATAGACCTCTTGCTAGGATCTTCTAATTCAAATAGTGCATATTGGGAAGAAGGGACTGGAAAATGACACCAATGTAGGAATCCTATCATGTTCAATTACTCTGGTAATGCTCTGTTTCATGACTTCTGGAACAATAGGGTTAAATCAAGCCCTATTTGCAACCCATGTAATTCAAATATGGAAAAACTGATTATTCCTGATGTTTATGTTGATATTGATTTAATAAAAGAACTAGCTAAGAGTTATTGTCTCGTAGCCAGAGTAATCAGGAAGAAAAACAAGGAAGCCCTAGTATCCATCAGTAGGAGGACAGTCTCTGAGGTTTTCAAAATTCACGGTGCAATCTATACTAAAATTGAGCTAGATAAAATTCTAGTCGATTATGAGAAGAGGGAGAAAGTGATAAAAAATCATGAGATGCCTAAGTTCATGCCCAGGGTAGATAGAAATTTGGTGGCAGTCCCAGACAATGTGAAACCTCCTTTTGATTTATCCATGTTCCATAATTATGTCAAATGTACAGTCTATGGCTTGAGTAAAGTCTTAGGTTTTGATGCAGTCTCAACTATCCCTGCTTTCCTATTGATGATGACTATGGATATTCAGCTTCCAAAGGTCAACACTGATTTTGATTATGTAGGATACATAGTTGAGGCCATACATACAACATTGGTAGAAATACATCAGAATGTGCATGTGCCCACTTTCAAGCATTATTCACATTTGATGTTCTTGATTTTATATTACAACAAAGATATTATGGATAAGGAGTTAGAATTATTTGATTCAGAATATGGGGACGAGATGCCAATCCAAAGATGGACTCAAGTATGGGATAGTGGTTCTAAGGATTCCTCTTTTGTGTGTTTTCATAATTGGATTGTTGATCCAATTTTTGATATATTAGGGGTAACTAGGGAAAGAATGTCGACTGAAGTGAAGAAATTGTTGAGACCATTGGCTGTCATAAAGAATTGGTCTATTACTCATAATTGGGGGGATTTATTTTTCTTTGATCAATTCACAATAATTAGGGTCTATTATTGTTCACAGCCACCTCATGTTCTCCCCCTGTTTCGTCCACTTAGAATTGCCTTTTTAAAATTTATTTGGAAAATAACATGGGTTGATAAAGAATACTTAGAAGGGCATAAGAAGGACACTTTTTGATGAACTATAACTGATTGAATGTTTGAATATGTTAAGTTGATGATCATGCAAGGCATTAAATTAGTTAATGTATTGTATTGTCATTGATGCCAACTTCATATAATCTATATGGTCATGGACATACTACCAAAGACTTCAAAGAACCAATGAATCAAAGGCTATGCTTTTAGTAATGCATATAAGTCAAGTATACACAAAGTGACTGCTTAACATGATGGAGTACACACCGATGGTCATACTAAAAGAGAAAAGTCATGGTGTTACCCGACAAGAAAATGCACAACATTATCGACGAGCAAAGTCATAGTATGCCCGATGAGCAAAGGACAGTGTAACCCAATAGATAGAATTACAGTGTTTCCTGATGGAAAAGACAAGAATGGAGATCCTGATGAAAACTAAAGTCACATCAACGGAACAGTCAGTTATCACTAATGACCAACTAAAGTATTGACTGACAGAATAGAGAGTTCAGATACGACAAAATGCTTAGTTGTCAAGAGCTAAAAATGGACTTAATTGATACTTATTATTTTAATCGAACAGATAAAGCTGAGGATAAGTAATGGATTTAAAGCTGCCTTTTCTAGTTGGAAAGAAGATCTCTACGAGATAAAACTAGAGTTTTTCTTTAAATCTAATTGGCGAGAATTGTGGATCACACCAAGAATCAAGGCAACCAATAAATGGTGAATCATGTCTATAAAGAGACAAAACCAATTCATTACAAATTGTATGGGGTGAAGAGAAAAGATGAAAGATGATAAAGAAATTTTGAAGGAGAAGAAAGTCTTCATTCAGACCTGATCAACAAGCTAAGGAAAGAGCTAGATTCTGTAGACACCGACGAATAGTGAGACATCATCACAGAGCATAACAGTGCAGAGAAAAAGATATAGAATTGATTATATTGATCAGAGAGGTAATGTACTTATAATAGATCTAAAAATCTACAATTCAAGTTGTATTTGTGAACAGATCATTTAATGTTTCAGTTTAACCATTGAAGCATCAAGTCTCTTAATCGAGAAGGACTTTAAAGTCTTTTGTAATTGAGATACATCCCAAGGAGTATCAAAAAGTTTGATCATAGAAAGTAGAATTGGATATGCCCGATACCTATTGACAGGCCAAGTGAATGTTTGATAAAGGATGGTAGCATTAGATTCCAGATAATAGGTGACAAACTATCTTTTAAATCCTCTAACAAGGTCACACCTAACAGTGTGTTTGTAACCTTTAATAGGTTTGGCTCTTAACCGAGCTCACTTCAGAAGAGTGAAAAGGTCCCAGTGGTTTTTCCCTTAATAGGGTTTTCACATTAAAAATCCATGTGTTATGTGTTTATGTTTCATTACTTTACTGTTTTACATTTCATATATGCAATTCTGGATTGATTGGTATAATCTAGCTATTTACTGTGTTCTAGTAAATAAAAGACTAGTTATCGGTAAACATACAGAATAAGGTTTTACAAAGCATTTCGACAAGTAGTAATGTGTTAAAATTATTTCAAGCCATTCATCTTGTAGGACTAAGTATAACTGAAAGCTTAAAAGTGGTAATAATTTTTAAGGGTTGATTTAAGGATTAATGTTTGAAGCCACTGATTCACCCCCCCTCTCAGATATTACTAACAATTGGTATCAGAGCTTGTGTGCTTAGAAATGAAGGTTTCAAGACCTAAGCTAAAGATCACAAGATGAACAGATGAGATGTGCCCAAGTTGAACAAAGATAATTTTACTTCATGGCAAAGTAGAATAAGACTCCACTTATCAAGTATTGGAAATGATGTTACTCAATACTTAGATACTGAATATGTGTTGCCCACAAAAGTACCAATAGTTGAACAAATGAGAGGGAAGCATGAACACAGCTGCATGATGATAAAGATTGCTTCCTCACTCTCTGATGCTAAATTTGAAGATGTCAAAACCTGCAAGACTGCAAATAAAATGTGGGACAAATTGATGGTTGTACATGGTGGTGACAAGAATGTTTTGAGAGCCAAGGCAGAAAGCCTTAGAGGAAATTTTGATGATCTCAAAATGAAAGAAGGTGAAAACATCACACAAGAATCAAAGAGGTAGTCAATGCAATATGAGGAGTTGGAGGTGTACTAGAAGAAGATACAGTGGTAAGTGAAATTCTAAGATCCTTACTGCCTACTTATGCTATTAGAGTATCTACTATACAAGAAATGAGAGTAGTAGAAAATATCAATGTTACTCTAGATAGTTTGATTGGAAGACTGATTTCATTTGAGATGAACAATTTTGCATTCAAATCTTCCTTGAAAATAAATATAACAACTCATAAACACGCTATGAGAAAATATAGTGATAGTGAAAGTGAAGAAGAATATCTTGATGAAATTGAAGCACTTATGGCTAGAAGAATGCAGAGAGGCAAAGGTAAATACAAAGGTAAATTACCACTTGTTTGTTTTAATTGTAAAGAGATTGGACACTTTGCTGCAAGATGTCCTAACAGAAGAAAAGATGACAAAAGTAATGACAGGTCATTTGAAAAGAAGTATGACAGAGGTGATTACAAAAGCAACTGAAAATCAAAAAGAAGAGATACCTGAGACTACAAGGAAAAAGGAAAGAAGGCCAATTACCTAGATAAATGAAAAGATGATGATACTAACACCAAATCTGATGAAGACATCGAGATGGTTTTTGTGGTAGTAAAAGATGACTCAGACGATGATGAAGAAAGGTATGTAGAAACTGCACTCATATTTAAAGTTAGTAAAACTAATGTCTGGATCATAGATAGTGGCTGCACTCACCATATGACCGGCGACAAGCAAAAGTTTGAGACTTTTGAATACTATAATGGTGGATCAGTAAGAATGGGTAATGACACACCTTGTCCAGTTGAAGGTAGAGGAACCATAATGTTGAATAACCTGATAAAATGTGAAAATGCTTATTGGGTGAAAGGATTGAATTATAATATGTTGAGTGTTTCTCAGTTGAATAATTTAGGTCACAGAGTAGAATTTGAAAATAAGAAGGCAAAGATCTTCAATGAATCAGGAAATCTGATTAGTACCCATGAGCAGACAAAAGGTAAATTATTCTATCTGAATGATACTGACACCACTTGCTTAATGGCTAGAAATGAAGACATATGGTTGTGAAACAAAATATTGTGTCATGTGAACTTTGAAAACATGATAAAGATAAGCAAAAAGAGAAATGTAAGAGGCTTACTGACAATGACTAAGCCCAACAACATCATGTGTAAGAATTGTCAAAAAGGTAAGATGACAAAGTCTAGTTTCAAAAGAAAAACCCATACATCTGATGCCATTCTAGAATTAGTCCATACCAATTTATGTGGATCCATGAGGAAAAAGAGTTATTATGGTGATAGATATTTTATTATCTTTGTTGATGATTACTCTAGAATGATGACAGTAATGTTTCTCAAAGATAAATCTGAAGCATTCAAGATGTTTAAATGGTACAAAGAAATGGTTGAGAAACAAAGTGGTAAAGAATTGAAATGCTTAAGATTAGATAGAGGAGGGGAATTTATTTAAGATGAATTCAGTAACTTTAGTAATAAGCATGGAATCAAAAGATAGGTCTCTGCACCGAGAGCACCACATCAAAATGGAATTGCTGAAAGAAGGAATAGATCCATAGTTGATTGTGCAAAGACACTGATGATAGAGAAAGGCATCACCCGAATCTTCTAGAGAGAAGCTGTCAATACTGTTGTTTACACATTGAACATAGTACAATTGAAGAAAGACACCAAGAATACACCTTATGAGCTATGGTATGGATACACACCCAATGTAAGTTATTTCAAAAATTTTGGTAGTCAATGTTTTATCTTAAAAGATGATAGAAATGGAAACGTTTACTCCAAGAGTGATGAAGGAATCTTTCTAGGGTATTCCACTAAGAGCAAGGATTATAAATGTCTCAATAAAGCCTCTAACAAAATTGTTGAAAGTGCAAATGTAAAGATAGATGAATTTGTAGAGAAGAATGAAAAGGAAAGCACAAAAGAACCAGAGGACTACAACAAGTTTGTTTACAATGAAGAACCTGACACTCTACCCAACCGACAATGTAGAGCTCCTGAGAAACAAATCATTGCACCCGAGCATCAGGCTGCAAATACCGACAATCAAGATATTGCCCAAGAAGATGCACAAAGTGATGGAGAATAGAATGAAGGACAAAATGATGATCAAGCTGATAGACAAAGAGTTGAACCTGTACTTTCCAGATATGTTAGAAGGAACCATCCATAGAACCAGATCATTGGAGAGAAGAAGGTTGGTATGAGAACCAAAAGTAAGTCTCTTAATACAAGATATCTTATTTGTGATTATGAGCCAAAATCTGTCAATGTTGCACTTGATAATGATGAATGGATTAGTGCTATGAATTAGGAAATTGAGTAGATAGAGAAAAAAAATACATGGACACTTGTACCTAGACCAGACGATAAGAATGTCATCGGTACAAAATGGATATTCAGGAATAAACTGAATGAGAATGGAGATGTCACCAAAAATAAAGCAAGACTAGTATGCAAGGGGTATGCACAAGAAGAAGGGATTGACTATGGAGAGACCTTTCCACCCGTTTCTAGGCTAGAAGGAGTGAGAATATTACTTGCTTATTCTACATGTAAAGGCTTCAAGATATATCAAATGGATGTCAAGTCTGCATTCCTAAATGGAATACTTGAAGAAGAGGTATACATTGAACAACCAGAAGGGTTTGTTGATCCGGGCAAGAGGGACATGGTATGTAGACTACAAAAAGCCATTTACTAACTAAAACAAACACCCCGAGCCTGGTATGAAAGACTTCATTCCTATCTTATAAGTATTGGATTTGTAAGGACTAGTAAAAACAGTAATCTTTATTTGAAGGAAGATAATCATGCTAACATTTTGATTTCTGAGATATTTGTTGATGACATCATATTTGGAGGCAATGATATGCTATGAAAATAATTTGCAAATGAAATGAGCTAAGAGTTTGAGATGTCTATGTTTGGAGAGATCAAGTTTTTTCTTGGTCTACAAATAATGCAACAAGATGAAGGTATTTTCATTACACAATCTAAATACATCAAGGAAGTGCTAAAAATATTCAAGATGGAAGAATCCAAACCAGTTGGAACACCGATGACAACTAGATGTAAGCTGAAAAAGGAGGAAGAGTCATCAGAGGTAAATCAGACTTTGTACAAAACTATGATTGGAAAACTCATGTATGTTGTACATACTAGACTAGATATTGCACATGTAGTAGGAATAGTTGCTAGATTTTTTTCTAATCCTAGAGAATCACATATGACTACTATGAAAAGAATCCTAAGATATCTGAAGAATACCGATGAATATGGCTTATGGTATAGAAGAAAATAAAAAATTTGAACTTAAGGTCTTTACCAACACTAATTGGGCTGGAAATATTGATGACCGAAAGAGCACAACTGGATGAGCATTCTTTATGGGTGACAGACTTGTCACATGGATCAACAAGAAGCAAGGATGCATCTGTCAGTCTATTGCAGAAGGAGAGTATGTTGCTGCTACTGCAAACTGCTCAAATATTGCATGGATCAAACAGTTACTAGAAGGTATGCATATGAAAATTCTTGAACCAGTAATTATCTATTGTGATAATAAAAGTGCAATAAACATTTCCAAGAATCCGGTCATGCATGCTAAAACAAAGCATATTGCCATCAAGTATCATTATTTGAGAGAACAAGTTCAAGCAAAGGAGGTGATACTTGAGTATGTGCAATCAAAGGAACAATTGGCCGATATCTTCACCAAGCCACTACTCAAGGATGGATTTGAGTACTTGAGAAAGAGACTAGGGGTCAGACCCTTGTCTACTAGTCAGTAAAATGACTAGAAGGCTGCATCAACCTACATATTATCATAATAGCATTCATATTGATGCAAGTAGAGAGATGGACTTCAAAGATAAATCTATACACAACAAGGTATTTATATAATCTGAGCACCAGAGTTATTGTATTTCTGATGGATTGGAAAATTCAAGGAATATATTATGGATAGAAAGGATCCACTTGGCATTGCTGTCAAAAATATTTGTTTGGCATTGTTGTCAAAGGGAGAGATTATATCCATTATCACTTCTTATCAACTAAGGGAGAGATATTATCACTTCATATCATCTCAAGGAGAGATTACATCCATCACATTATCCAAAGGGAGAAATGTAATCAGAAAGGGAGAGTACATACAAAGGAAGAGAATTGTTGACAAGAGACATCAAAAGAAAGGAGATTAGTGAAAGGGAGAGAGTTTGACATAGGAGAAGAAAACATCACATTAGAGAAAGAAAAATTCTACATCTATCCAGTGAAGGGATTGAAGACAAAAAGAAAGCTGGAAGAATCAAATCTAAGTTATATGAACTTACTGAGGACCAGATATTTGTATCGGTTATAGTACATAAGATTGGTAGTTTGATGAACTTCAACTGTTATATTTCATATTGTATTAGCAGTAATAGTGTGATAATGTAGTGTGTTTCCATCAATACCAAAGGGAGAGATTGATGAACTATAACTGATTGAATTTTTGAAGATGTTAAGTTGATGATCATGCAATGCATTAAATCAGTTAATGTATTGTATTGTCATTGATGTCAACTTAATATAATCTGTATGGTCATGGACATACTGCCAAAGATTTCAAAGAATTGATGAATCAAAGGATATGCTTTCAGTAATGCATATAAGTCAAGTATACACAAAGTGACTGCTTAACCCAACAGAGTGCACACTGATGGTCAGAGTAAAAAGAAAAGTCACAGTGTTACCCGATGAGCAAATGCACAACATTACCGATGAGAAAATTCATAGTGTTGCCCAATGAGCAAAGAATAGTGTAACCTAATGGACAAAATTACAATGTTACCCAATAGAAAAGACAAGAAAAGAGATCCCGATGACAACTAAAGTCACACTGATGGAATATTCAGTTATCACCGATGACTAACTGAATTATTGAATGACAGAATAGAGAGTTCAAAAATGACAAAATGCTTAGCTGTCAAGAGCTAAAAATAGACTTAACTGATACTTATCATTTTTTTAATCAAGTAGATAAATCCGAAGATAAGTAATGGATTTAAAGTTGCTTTGTCCAGTTGGCAAAAAGATCTCTACAAGATAAAACTGGAGTTTTGCTTTAAATCTAATTGGTGAGAATTGTGGATCATGCCAAGAATCAATAAAGCCAAGAAATGGTGAATCATGTCTATAAAGAGACAAACCCAATTCATTACAAATTGTGTGGGGTGAAGAGAAAAGAGGGAAGATGCTAAAGAAATTCTAAAGGAGAAGAAAGTCTTCATTCAGACTTGATTAACAAGCTGAGGAAAGAGCTAGATTCTGCAGACACTGATGAACAATGAGAACATCACAGAGCATAACAGTGTGGAGCAAAGGTATAGAATTGATTATATTGATCAGAGAGGTAATGCACTTACAATAGATCTGAAAATATGTAATTCAAGTTGTATGTGTGAACATATCATTTAATGTTTTAGTTTAACCATTGAAGCATCAAGTCTCTTAACTAAGCAGGACTTAAAAGTCTTTTGTAATTGAGATACATCCCAAGGAGTATCAAAAAGTTTGATAATAGAAAGTAGCATTCAATATGCCCAATACCTATTGATAGGCCAAGTGAGTGTTTGATAAAGGATGGTAGCATTAGATGCCAGATACTAGGTGACAAACTATCTTTTAAATCCTCTAACAAGGTCACACCTAACAGTGTGTTTGTAACCTTTAATAGGGCTGGCTCTTAACCGAGCTTGTTTTAGAAGAGTGAAAATTTGGGGTACTGGTCCCAGTGGTTTTTCCCTTAATAGGGTTTCCACATTAAAAATGCATGTGTTATGTGTTTATGTTTCATTACTTTACTAGTTTACATTTCACATATGCAATTTTGGATTGATCAATATACTCTAGCTATTTACTGTATTTCATTAAATAAAAGATTGCTTATTAGTAAACATACAAAAGAAGGTTTTACAAAGAATTCCGACAAGTAGTAATCTGTTAAAAGTATTTCAAGGAATTCATCTTGTAGGACTGAGTATAACTGAAAGCTTAAAAGTGGTAATAAGCTTTAAGGGTTGATTTAAGGATTAATGTTTGAGGCCACTGATTCACCCCCCCTCTTAGTTATTACTAACACTTTTAACCCAAGGTTATGGGTGGGACATGATTTTTCCTATAGGGAAGAAAGATTTTGAGAAAATTAATGGTTTTCTAAAATAGTACAAATTATCCGCCACAGTATCAAGGTTATGTGATCCAAAATAGTTCATTAAGACAGCTCTGAAGAATTTGACTTCTTGGCAACAAGTAAGAGGTCATGAACCTTTGGATGAGGAGGATGTTGTAAGAAATTGGGTGAACAAGGTTGAAGTTCAAGAAAGGAGAAAAAAATGGAAGGATCTAATGAGAGCTGAAGCTAAATGGAAAGAGTTTGATAATTCTTTCTCTGGATGTCTCACTGACACCCCATACTTGCAGAGAATTGACAAGATGTTAGAAGCATATGACACCCTAATGGCACAAGTGCCCAATTTTAATGCAGAAGATACATAGTCTCATGGATCTCCCCATATAGTATCTTTTCATGATGATGAACATCTAAAGCAGTTTGAACATCATGGAGAAGAAGAAGAAGAGGCTAGTGAAGAAGCCACTTCTACTAGGGAACCACCTAGCAAAAAATAGAAAATAGAGCACATAATGGTGCAAGCTAAAAAGAGCATGGCCAAGGCAGTAGTTAAAGAACATGGAAAATATTTTAGAAGGATAAGGAAACAATTTCAAAAAGTGCCAGAGGATTAAGCTTATGGAGACAATGAACTGATTTTAAATACAAAGATAGATGAAAGGATAATGATGGCCAATGAGTTCATCAAGGATGAGGATTTCATTAAATCAAAAGAATTCAAGATTTTCCTAATTAAGCTGAAACAACAGGATTTGAGGCAGAACTTGATAGAAGAAGAAGAAGGACAAGAAGAAAAGAATGAAGAGATTATAAGAACACTTCAGGAGTATGACCTTGAGAGTGAAATAATCACCATGGAGTAGGAAAGAGTCTTGGTACATAATAGTGGAATGCTGCTAATGCCTGACTAGGATTTGCAATCTACCTGCATCATTGACCAAATGAGAAGGTAGGAAAATCCTATGTTCAAGATAGAATTTGAGATAGATGATGTGTTAAGAGGATCAAGATTTGATCCTAAATCTAAAACTCTGGCTATTTGGTCCCTTGCTCCTACTATGCACAAGCCTCTGGTTCTAAGCATTAGAGAAGAGAAAAGGGAAGATAGGATGATTTGGAACCTACAGAATACTAGTGATACTGAGATTGCCTAGCTCATGACCCAAGTATCTTTTATGAACTTAGCAAAAATAGAAGACTTGTCGAAAAGGTATGAAAAAATGTTTGGTCAGATGATGGCTTTGGCTAAGAAACATGAGGAGGTTATGGTGCATAACTATAATTTGGAGGAAGAAATAGAGAACTTGAAGAAAGAGTTGGATAAAAGGAAAACAAAGGAAATTATTCAGGTGGCTGAGAAAGAAAAGAAAGAAGAAGCAACTCAAATAGGAGATGAATTAGCACCATAAAAAGGTAGAACAGAGGAGCTATTAGAACACAATATTGATAATGCAGTTCCTATCATCTTTGTTATCCTACAAAACAGGGTCAATTCTTTGAACCAAAAGACTGAGATGGTGTACAATGTATATGGAGTGTTACAGGAAGCTTCTAAGATAGTTGTAGAAGCCATGACATTTCTTGAGCCAACTTTCAAGTTTTGGTCAGAAGTAGAGTGATGGATAAATTGAAAACAACGATCCTATACAATGATGATTTTCCTGACAAAGTATCTAACACCATTGAAATGATAAATTGTTTGAATGATACTTATGCCTTCTTCAATGGTAAGAATGAGCTGATAAATAATAAGTTGTAGTTATTTGGTCATCAATTCCCCCCACTTGTTCCCAAAATTTATAATGATGATAGTACTTTAAAGCTACAACCAGATTGGGAAAGGGAATTTGATGAGATATTAAAAGCTGATGATGTCAAACACAACATTGAGAAAGACACAACTACTAGTTACTACAATAATTATTGACAAGTTGTTCAAAGTTGAGATAGACATGACAAAGTTTATCACAGAGGCGAAGACAAAATTAGATGTCAGGTGGACTGAAGCCATGGAGAAGCTGGAACAAGAGAAGACTTTTGATTGACCCACCACCAAAGAAGTGAACAGGTAGGAGGCGAAGTTGAAAGGATAGAAGGATATTTTCAAAAACAACAACCAATTTTGTTCAGACTTCGCATATTTTGTGCCACCTATGTTTTGTTTACAAATTTGTTAGTTTGTCAGTTTTGAAGTTGTTGCAAGATTTTGTAAATATTTCCCAGGTAGTTTGAAGCTTGTTGCATCCTTAGTTATAAAAGTATTCCAAGACTACTGGGAAAGGCATAGCCATTTTTCATTTTGGGAATACAATTGAATTGTATAAACTTCGGTTTGAGACGAATATATTTTGAGAAGGATTTTGAAATTTATTTTGAATGTAATAACTATTTTGATATGAATACAAATGAGAATCCATCAATAGTTTCTAAGTTTATGATGAGTATTTGTCTTCATTATTATGTTCCAAGTTTTGTTTAAATTGAGTGATTAAGGATCGTTCCATTTATATGTCTGTCAGGCAAATTTTGAAATTTTCTTAGGGTTTCTTTCAAGGAAAGATTTAATTGCCTTAGGGTTATTTCAGTGAAACTTGGGATGTTTAATGAATTTGATGATTATTTTGGCATAAATATGAGGGTAGATGTATAAGGTATGTCTATTATCTATTCATATCTATGGTTGTGTTCAAGTTTATGTTTATACCAGTTGGTTGTGAAGATCCAAAGTGACTCCATACCCTAGGATAAAGCGCTGGTCTGTTTTGAATTGGAATAGTGACTATTACTATTAAAATGAATCTTTGCCATTATGTTTTAATCTGTCAAATAAATGTTACAGAGGTTAGTATCTATAATTCCATTTTATATCTGCTGGAATAGAATTATCATTTGACCATTCTAAGTCAAAAGGGATATCCCACCCAAGTTTATGGAACTCAAAGTGCAGAGGGCTTTAAAACCTTGTTTATGTCATTTTGTATCTTTCCTTGATTAGTGTTGGGAAAAATAGAGAAAGCTTAATTCAAGCATTCATGTATCAGCAAGAAAAGGAAATAACACCTTGCTAAGTACAATGCAGATCCATTCATTTCAAAAGACCTTTGGGAAATCTAGGGCATGAGTTAACCCTTTAACCTCTAAGTGTTTGTGGTCTTCCTTGAGCTTTTTGTCTGTACACAATGATTGATAGGTTGACATAAGCTCAAAATCTTTGATATCTCCTATCTTGCAATGTATGTATGCACACATGTCTTGCACTAGAAAAACCCTAGGCGGGATAGACAAGAATGCGCCTTGATTATCAATTTGTGCTACAACTTGTGGATGGATCTTCTAGTTGTTGGAAAGTGACAATGCAAGCAATTGTTATTTTGTCATTGTTGTCAAACCTTAACTGGTGAGACTATTGTTATCTGTTTAAGTACCATATCCACTGTTGATGAAGAAGATTTAACAAGAAGACCAAGTGAATGGTTGAGTTAAGGAAAATAAAAGGGTACTTGATCAGTTGGCACTTTGGCAAAGTAATTAGTTGTTTATCTTTCAAAGACAATTTTTTGGCTATTTTGTGCCGAGCAAGTTTGGCTTGTGCCGAGAAAATTTGCTTGTGCTGAGTGAAGTTGTTTGTGACAAGAAAAGTTGTTCAATGCCGAGCACCAGTGAAATTGCCGAGTGGAAAACGGTGATGTTGTAAGGAAACTCAGGTGCGGAAATAGCTTCCTACGCTAATCTCTATAGGAAAGTATTGTGCAAATTCTTTTAAACCCTTACAATTTCAGATTCGTTAACTACTTTAACAAAGATATTGCAACCAC
>MU228074.1:928608-939119 GCA_018584345.1 Thuja plicata
TTGAAGGAAGATCACACCACCATGATGGATAGATCTAGGGCTTGGATGATGAATCTTGAATGCTTGAACCAAATCCCTTCAAAGGCTTGAAAGCTTGAATCCTTGATCTTCAATGGAGAACTTGAATTCTTGAGAGGAAGACTTGAACACCTTGAAAGCTTAAAAACATGTAGAAAAATGGAGGCTTGAAATTTTTACTTCATGACTTCTGGCTTAGAGAGACTTAGTGTTTTGTTGATGATTCGTACTTGATTTGATAATTCGTGCTTACTTTCACTTAGAGAAAATAAGAGGAGAAAACTTCCTTATATATGAATCTAGGGGACAATCTTCTAGCGAGGCCTACATAGAAGAATTAAATTCCAATTAGACATATACCCCTAGAAGAGGACCTATATTAAATATAATTTAAGAATCGTCACTTCGAAACCCAAAACAGCCAACTCGGAAGCGGGAAATGAACTTTTAATGACCTCCAGCAGTTGACACACTTTCAAACTTGAAAGGGGGACCCAGGTCAAGGTCAAGGTCTTCCTTGACCTAGGTCAAGGTTGAGGTCTACCTTGACCTAGGTCAAGTTTGAGCTTGACCTTGACCCAGGGAGTCAGAACCACTAGAAAATATGCCAGATGGGATGGATAGTGCCCGGAGAGGCCCAATCAGGGTCCTAAATAGACACAGAAGTAGGAGAGGATGCAAAAATGAGGGGACAATATGATGGTGGTCAAAAACACCCCCTAAGGAGGGCTAAATATTCTTAATATGGAAGTTCTTCCATTTTAAGATGATACAATTTCTTTCCAGTGGGAGCTACAGGGGTATCGATATTGCTACAAGATTAGTCTCCAAGTGGGATATCATTTAGTGTGGTGCTTGATTAGTCTCCAAGGGGGAAATTTTTGATTTGTGGTCACTGATTAGGCAAGTATTGTACACTTTTCTACAATTTTTAAGGTTACCTCATCAAACATTTTCATAGGTTTACTCATCAAGCAAGTTTTAGGGTTAAGGATTTTCTATAAGAAAAAAGGTGTTAGGGTTATGGCTTATTAGAGTGAAGAAGTATTGTAGTTTTTGCAGTGGTATTATGTTGCAAGGGATCACTAGTTGTAATCATTTTAAATTACTAGATAATAATATTGGACTCTTTGTTTGGTGGATGGAGCCCAAGATTGGGTGAACCACGTTAAATTTGTGTCTTCTTGTTCTACTTATGTGTGCTTTATTCCTTTGCATTGTTATATATATTTGCATGTAACTATTATAATTTTGTCTTCTAATCCTAACACCATGGCTTTGATTGTTCAAGCCTTAGGCTCGGGCAATCCAAGCCATAGGGTGCATTCCCTATAGAGTGTGCACCCTATAACACATCCACCCTATAATGTGTGCGCCCTATTGCTTTTGAGGGACCAAAAAATAATTTGGCACCTTTATGGTCCCCAATATTCATGCATATACCCATATTCATCACATGAAATACATTCATATTGAAAATAACAATCCTCATTTTTCATCTTATTGTCATGCTCCATCAAAGTACATCTCAACTGAATTGGAAATAGAAAGTGTTCATACTCTTCCAAGTAGCATCCAACATGATACTCAAGCTTATCTACAACATCTATTTCAAATGTAAAAAATTTGTAGGCAATTCCCTTGAGGTGCTCATTAGTGTGATTCCTTAGTTTCTTAACGCCACATTCTAACCCTGTTTCAAGTGCATCATCAAATTTCTCAAAAAGAGTGGATTATCTTTGCATCAATAAGGATCATCATTAGCACTAACTGATGAGAATGGAGTCTCATCAAATAAGGGGCTTTTCCAAACATTAATTTCTAATGCAAACATCTTTGTCTCCTCCATGAAAAATTTTGAATTTTCCTCAGCATCACTATGCTTGAAACATCACAATTGGTGTCCCCATCATAAGAATAGTCGCAATCAACAATGAACTAACAATGACCAAAATTGTCCTTTATTCCATTCGCTGATTGATCAACACACATACTTGAACTTTCTGTCATACCCACGTAATTTGAGATTGTATGGAGCCTTCTAGCTCAATAACATTATCAACCAAAACTGGTGGAATCTCATCATTCAGGTTCTCAACATCATGCATAACTGATTCACCTGAGAATGAGCCCATATCATCAAAGTCTTGCATAATAGCATTGTCCTCGTCAAATGTATAACTTTCCATCTCTTCTTCATACAAGCTTCTAGATTCATCTGAATGATAAGAATATAGATGGACTTTTCATGTGGCCTCCTTACTAGAATAACTAATAGTTTTGTTACATGGTGTGGTATCTAAAATTATTTCCATCTCTGTATCATTTTTGTCATATAGTTTCTCACTAACCTTCTCTTCACTAACATGAGGAATAACCACCGTCTAGGACAAGATCTCTTTGCTCACATTTTAGTTTGAATCATAGAGCTCATAAAATGGTCAGTGTGATCAGTAGGGATGTAAATGCTTTGACATTGATCTTCACTTCTTGACTCACACCTTTCTTCAATATTTGGTGTATTAGGACAAAAAACACTTGCAAATAGATAACCCCTAGGAATTCCATATTTCAAGTTGTTCTCAATGTCAATTGTTGTCATATAATCCTGACACAAGGTTTTAGGATTCTCATCTCTCAAAAAATAGCCTTTTTTCTCATCAAATGCTGCTAGGTAAACAACCAAACACACTGCATCATTTGGCCTTTAGTTTCTAGGAATTCTACCCAATGTTCTTGTAAATATAATATTGAAAGTAGGAACCAACTCATCTTCTTCATTTTTAATGTCTATGAATCTTTTTATAACTGAACTCAGATTAAATCTTTCACCAAATTGTTCTATGAAAGCTGCACTTAGTTCATCCCATGAAACGATAGAGCATAGTGGAAAATATGAAAACCAATCTCTAGCATCTTCCTTCAAAGATTGAACAAAAATCTTCATGAAAAAATATTCTTGACCTATCTCAAAATCTCCCATCAAATCAGAAAACTCCTGCAGATGCTGACATGCTAATTCTAAGATTTTCCCATTGAACTTTGGTAAATGGTCCCTAACCTTAGTAGGAATGGGGTTTGGGAAACCTTGAACACCATTAAGACTTAATGGTTTATATCATTCAATAAAGGACATTCTACAATGACTTGAAAGGGCTTGCATATTTTTCATATTAACATTTGATACCTCATAGGGATGTACATGAAAATGATAAATCTTCTTATATCTCTTATGAATTTCAATCATCAACTTTACAGTTGATCATTCATTTCCCTACTTCTTTCTTTTATCACAATCTTAACGTATTACAATGCATAACTCAAACATACTTCATCAACTTATTACACAATTTGAAAATCAAACCTCAAAAGTATGTAGAATAATTACTACCATTCCCTTTCTTAGTGCTTATCTTACTTAATGGGAAAACATTCTCTACAAATGACTTTCATAGAAATAAATTTGACTAGTGAAAATAAAAATACCTGGATGTGTTGTAGTTGCTGCAAATTAGCTTTTTGTTTGAAAATATTGGTAGATGGGTATTGTGCAAGATCATGAGGGGCCAAAAAGTGGTGATGTGAAAAAAATTCACTTTTCACTCGTCCAAAAGCGCATGAAAATGTTTCTTGACTTTTTAGTAGGCCTGGGTGTTAGTACACCTGGGCAAACCTGACACAAAACCACAAGCCTAATCGGGTACCCAAAAATATCGGGTACCCAATATTTTCGAGTACATAAAAAAATCGGGTACCCAAAACCTGTGGCATAAATTGAAACCCGCAATTCATTTTCCTCATTTCTCTCATTGTTAAGGATTGAAAAATGGCTCTATATATCCTATACTCAATTTTTTTGGGTACCTAATTTCTCCAACATCAAATTCAACTCTGCAATATATATGGTAAGTAAATTCTTTGCATATTTTGATTATTTTATTTCATTTTGATGTTAAATGTAGTTTTTTTGGGTTAAATAGGGTTTTGTATTCATTTTTTTAATAATATATGAAATCAAATTGAAATTGAAATTTATTTTGTATTTAATCAGGCATGGCTGACAATAATGAAGAAAATAACCCTCCCTCACCAAATAACGATCCCCAAAACAATCCCTCGCTTCAAAACCCTTGATCTTTAGAGGATTTGATACAAGATAATTTGAAAACTATATAAGGGTTCCAAAACACATATCAGAATATACCTACATTAGGTCCCATGCTTGCCACCCTAAATACTATTGTTGAAAACATTGACACACTTACACGGCAACATAATGCTGCTCTTCATTGGCATGATGATATGCATGCCCAATCTGATGACGAGCTTGACCATGATGGGGTTGCGGCCCTTAATATAACTAAGGAAGATATATCCTCCCTTTTTGTGAATCCCAAAACTGGATTAAAATTTAACCCCAAAAGCCTAAATTATCAATTAAATGGTGCACAAATGATGCAATGCATACACAATTTTGGGATCATTGGTGGATGGTTTTCGATAAACCACCCCATAGAAATTTGGAGCTCCCTTTCTATTTTATAAAAAAATTGTATGCTGAGTTTGTGCTTGGTCACAATGTCAATTATTGGAGCATGAGGCCCAACATGGGCGTAGGCGGAGGAGCTCCTTAGACTAGGCCATTTGCCCAATGCAAAAAGGCCACTACCTTTGTCCCCCGCATTGATGTTGCACCCCCTCCTCCAGTGCAGCATCCCAATATCATTGCAGTGGCTACCTCATAGAGTATTAGGGCCATTCACATGTTGAGTGGTCAGTTGATCACACAGACCAGGTCACTATTGCCTCCTGGTGTGGATGATGTTGGTGCATCAACATCTGGCAGCAGTTCACATGTATGTGTGCCCCATACTTGCATTATGTGCAAGAATTTGTGCCTCAGACTGCTTACTGATGCTGATACATATCAGTATGTTATTGATGAGGAGGATACAGGAGATGCAGCTATAGAGGCTGCAACACCTTATGGAGCATCTGCGTCTGATGAGTGTGTTGAGGAGGGGTACGTAGACCCATGGAGTCTTGTTGATACCGTAAGAGTAAACATTATAAATAAATTTGTCACATGACTTATTTAATTTAAAAATAATTTATTTATTTAGATTAGTTTTAATGATGCATGCACTTATGTATATATATTTGGTCCATTTATGTTCAGTCGATGACAGAGGAGGAGTTGAGACAGGTGGATGACTCCAAACTTTTGGCCATTTCATTTGGCCTTGACACCTATATGGTATATTATAAATTATGTACCCATTCATTTTTTTTATATCATTTGGTGTACATGCTTAAAATTCATACATTTACTAATATATTGTCATCTTATTATACTCTTGCAGGTATCAAATGATGTCAGAGGGGGCACGAGGGGGTTCCTTCCTCATGTGTCGACAAAGAAAGGTAATTAATTGTTTAAGACTAATTATGCATGCATATGTATTTTACTTGTGTGTAGTAATAAATATTTTACATGCACTTTATTGTATAGGATGTGGCTCTCGACGATGTCCCGACATAGGTTTGGGAGCCTGGGATGACAAGCATCTTGATTCGGAGTGATATCCCAATTGTACATAGATTTGTACATATTGTTATTTGTATTTCATAACCAAGGTTGTTATGGTGAAGTACATTTATATATAATTGACTATCTTTTAACTCTCATAGGTTACTCCTAGTGCGAGGGAGGCCCCACGAGAATCATTCCTATCTTTGTTGACCTAGCCCACTATTACAGAGGAGGGATCGATGGACGTAAGTTTTAATTTTAGTTCAATCAATTTGTAATTTGATTATGCTATCATCCTATTTTGTAAATTTATTACTCTATGTTGCACCTTGGACCCATGCACCACTCTACTAGTCTCATTATTGCAAATATATATTTATAGGTTGGAGTTGGTATTGGTGGCATTGTCCATTTGCTACCAAAGAATTATGTTAGGACACCTGATTGTGGTAGGTGACCGAGAGGCCAGGTACAGATGTTTGTATTAAGTTATAATTTATAATTAAATTCATGTTTGAATTATGAATTAAATATATGTACAAATCATATAAACTAAGCAATCTAACTTGGGTTTGAATCATTTTTTATGCAGGATCAATTAGAGCAAAATAGTTCTTCAAAGAGGATACATTTTGATGATCCCCCTACGTCATAGGATGTAGTTTTAGTTGTGTTCATTTAGAGATGCCACTTGACACATTTTGAGATGGCATATATGCCACATTGTACACCTTGAAACATTGATTTTGTAGACATTTTTAAATGGCATTTGTCATATTTGTATGTGGAGATACTTTTGATACCTTCTATATATAGAACATTTTCATTTTTATATTATATTTGTTTCATCTTTTATATACGTATTTATTATTCATGTATATGGAATTGAATGGTGAAGTTATATCTTGACTATGATTATGATTGTTATATCTTGAAGTTATATTTTGAAGTTATATTTGATTATCATTATGATTTAAATTATATCTTGTTGAATTTATATGTTAATTTTTTTGAATTTTTTATAATAGATGCAATAAATTACCAAGATCACTCAAATAATTCTTTGTTTTGTAACAATACCCAAATCCTTCCTTCAATAGTACATCAACTTCTAGACTATTTTTGGTTGTTTTCTCCAAAAAGTTTAGCAGCGACTATTTTTGGTTGTTTTCTCCAAAAATTTCCAAAAGACTTCCAAAACTAATAAGTGTTTTAGATACCCTTTATCAAGTTATAAAACATATGTCAAACTCAACCGAAATTTTTTTGTAACATCATGCTCAAAACTTGTTGTCCTCAGTCACATACCTTGGGGACACTTAGGTCGAGCGTGGTCATGAGTGTTCCAGTGACTCCATGGGTGGAATGGGTTTTTCACTTGCATTTACCTGGCCAACCAGAGCTGATGGAATAGATGGTTTGATGCCAGGATGGACAGTTTGAAAGATACACTACGGAGCTTCTTTCAACTGACCCTCACTGTAAGTTTTGGCATCGACTGAGATTGCCTTTCCAAATGGAAAAGAAGTTGAATCACCCAAAACTAGGAGAGTTTGTTGTAGAACTTGGAAAAATGATCCCATATCCCCTGATGGTTTGTTGCTACCTCTCACAAGGTCCGAGATACAAGCCTTGGAAGATCGTTGCCCAATCATGCTTAGTGCACCTTGGGGACACTTGGCTCAAGTGTGGTCGTGAGCGTTCTAGTGACTCCGTGAGTGAAATAGGTTTTTCACTGGCATTTACCTGGCCAACTGGAGTCGATAGAATAGATGGTTCAATGCCAGGATGGACCACTTGAAAGATACACTATGAAGCTACTTTCAACTCACCCTCATTGCAAGTTATGGCATCGACTGAGATTGCCTTGCCAAATGGAAATGAAGTTGAATCGCCCAAAATTGGGAGAGGTTGTTGTAAAAATCGTCAACATAATCTTGTATCCCCTAACAATTTGTGGATATCTCTCAAAAGGTATGAGATACGAGCCTTAGAAAATTGTTGTCCAATTGTGCTTAGTGCACCTTGGGGACACTTGGGTCGAGCGTGGTCGCAAGAATTCCAATGACTCCATGGGTAGAATGGGGTTGTCACTAGTGTTTACCCAGCCAACTGGACCCGTTGGAGTAGACTGTTAGATGCCAGGATGGACCCTTTGAAAGATACATTATGAAGCTACTTTTAACTGACCCTTATTGCAAGTTTTGGCATCGATTGAGATTGCCTTGCCAAATGCAAACAAAGTTGAATCGCCCAAAATTGGGAGAGATTGTTGTAGACCTCAAAAACACAATCTTGTATCCCCTAATGGTTTTTTGATATCTCTCATGAGATTTGAGATAAAAGCCTTATAAAATCACTGCCCAATTGTGCTTAGTGCAGCTTGGGGACACTTCGGTCGAGCGTGGTCGTGAGCATTCCAATGACTCTGTGGGTGGAATGGGTTTGTCACTAGCATTTACCTAGCCAACTGAAGCTAATGGAGTAGACGGTTTGATGCTAGGACAAACCATTTGAAAGATACACTACGAAGCTACTTTCAACTGACCCTCATTGCAAGTTTTGGCATCGACTGAGTTTGCCTTGTCAAACGCAAAATAAGTTGAATCTCCCAAAAATGAGAGAGGTTTTTGTATACCTTGACAACACAATCGTGTAGCCCCTGACATTTTTTTGATACCTCTTATGAGGTCCAAGATAAGAGCCTTGTAAAATTGCTGCCCAATCATGCTTAGTGCACCTTGGGGACACTTGGGTCGAGTGTGGTCGCGAGTGTTCCAGTAACTCCATGGGTGGAATAAGGTTGTCACTAGAATTTACCAAGCCAACTATACCCAATGGAGTAGACGATTCAATTCCAGGATAGACTGTTTGAAAGATACACTACAAAGCTACTTTCAACTGACCCTTATTGCAAGTTTTGGCATCGACTGAGATTGCCTTGCCAAATGCAAATGAAGTTGAATTGCCCATAACCAGGAGAGGTTTTTGTAGACCTTAGCTACATGATCTTGTATCCCTTAATAGTTTGTCAATACCTCTCACGAGGTCCAAGATACAAGCCTTAGAAAATTGTTTACCAATTATGCTTAGTGTACCTTGGGGACACTTGGGTCAGGCGTGGTCGCGAGTGTTCTAATAACTTTGTGGGTGGAATGGGGTTTTCACTAGCATTTACCTGGCCAACTAGAGCTGATAGAGCAGACAATTTGATGCCAGGATGGACTGTTTGAAAGATACACTATGAAGCTACTTTTAACTGACCCTCATTGCAAGTTTTGGCATCAACTAAGTTTGACTTGCCAAACGTAAACAAAGTGGAATCACCCAAAACTGAGAAAGATTTTTTTAGAACTCAAAACATGATCCCGTAGCTCCTGACAGTTTGTCAATACCTCTCACGAGGTCTAAGATAGAAGCCTTGAAAAATTGTTGCCCAATCGTGCTTAGTGCACCTTGGGGACAATTGGGTCGAGTATGGTCGTGAGTGTTCTAGTGACTCCGTGGGTGGAATGGGTTTGTCACTAGAGTTTACTTGGCCAACTAGACCCAATGGAGCAGACGGTTTGATGCCAAGACGGACCGTTTGAAAGATACACTACGAAGCTACTTTCAACTGACCCTCATTGCAAGTTTTGGCATCGACTGAGATTGCCTTTCCAAATGCAAACAAAGTTGAATCACCAAAAATTTGGAGAGGGTGTTGTATACCTCGGTAATATGATCTCGTATCCCCTAATGGTTTTTCGATACCTCTGACGAGGTCTGAGATACAAGCCTTGAAAAATTGCTTCCCAATCGTGCTTAGTGCACCTTGGGGACACTTGGGTCGAGCGTAGAAGTGAGCGTTCTAGTGACTCCATGAGTGGAATGGGGTTGTCACTAGCATTTACATGGCCAAATAGAGTTGATGGAGTAGACGCTTCGATAACAGGATGGACGGTTTGAAATATACACTATGGAGATAATTTCAACTGACCCTCGCTGCAAGTTTTGGCATTGATTGAGATTGCCTTGCCAAATAGAAATGAAGTTGAATCGCCCAAAACCAAGAGAAAATTTTGTATACCTTGGCAACATGATCCCATAGCCCTTGATAGTTTTTTCATACCTCTCACGAGGTCCGAGATACGAACCTTGGAAGATCGCTACCCAATCATGCTTAGTGCACCTTGGGGGCACTTGGGTCTAGCGTGGTCGCAAGCATTCCACTGACTCAGTGGGTGGAATGGGTTTGTCATTGGAATTTTCCCAACCAACTAGAGCTAATGGAACAGACGGTTTGATGCCAAGATGAATCGTTTGAAAGATACACTATAAAGCTAGTTTAAACTGACCCTCACGGCAAGTTATCGCATCGACTGAGATTGCCTTGCCAAATGCAAACAAAGTCAAATCACCCAAAACTAAGAGAGGTTCCAATGGTTTGTCAATACCTCTCACGAGGTCTAAGATACGAGCCTTGAAATTTTTTTTCCCAATCGTGCTTAGTGCAGCTTGGGGACACTTGCGTCGAGCGTGGTCGCGAGTGTTCTAGTGACTTTGTGGGTGGAGTGGGGTTGTAACTAGCATTTACCCAGCCAACCAAAGCTGATGGAGAAGATGCTTTGATGCCAAGATGGAATGTTTGAAATATACACTATGGAGCTACTTTCAACTGACCCTCACTGCAAGTTATGGTGTAGAGGCTTAGAGAACTCCACAAATTGGACAACAAGACTCCACACCTTTGTAAAACAATCCTAAGGTCTCACCCATGTATCCACCCACTCACTTGACTCATAATGATCCCAATCATACTAAACACACATGGGGAAAAAACAAGCCAACTCTCGTGTCCAAATGGTCCATGTACTACTATCAGAGCTTCAGAATGAATGCATTTTTAAAGAGTCTCTCACTATTTGATAATGTAATCTATCTCCTATAGTTCCCTCCTCAACCAACCGAAAGAAGCTAC
>MU228074.1:962884-975743 GCA_018584345.1 Thuja plicata
GACCCCTTAGGACACACTGGAGTGTTGAAATGTGTCAAAAGGGGTCATGGGGACTTCCTAGGGGTCCTAAAACATGATAAGGCATACTAGGACCCCTAAGAAGTCCCCATGACCCCTTTTAACACATTAGGACACACAAGTGTGTCCTCAGGGGTCCTACAACCCCTTACGACACACTTGAGTGTTTAAATGTATCAAAAGGGGTCATGGGGACTTCCTGGGGGTCATAGTATGCCTTATCACGCATTAGGACCACTAGGAAGACCCCATGACCCCTTTTGACACATTAAAACACTCAAGTGTATTGTAAGGGGTCCTACGACCCCTTAGGACACACTTGAGCATTCAAAAGTGTCGAAAGGGGTCATGGGGACTTCCTAGGGGTCCTAGTATGCCTTATCATGCGTTAGAACCCCTACGAAGTCCCCATGACCCCTTTCAACATATTAGAACACTCAAGTGTGTCCTAAGGGGCCGTAGCACCACTTTCAACACACTTGAGCGTTCTAATGTGTGGAAAGGAGTCATGGGGACACACTTGAGCATTCCAATGTGTCCTACAACCCCTTGGGACACACTTGACCCATAGGAATGTTAAAACTAGGGAAAAATGAAAAGAGCACTCATCAAAATGAGAGAATGCACTTGAAATGTTGAACCATCAGAAGCACAGAGCATGACATATGGATTAGCCAATGCTTCTCCTGAGATTTTATGAAGAAATCCAATCTCCTCTTTTGCAATCTCACTTTTTTTCGCTTCCTCTGCACACAAGATTGCAATCTCTTTTTGCATTCTTTGAATTATTCCCAATTACTGTCTCAAGGCTTGGATAATTTGACGCAGTTGATTTTCCCCCTCTTGTCGCAATAATCTCATCTATTCTCACAGATTTTTAGTAATTCCAAGTTGTTTCTCACCCTCAGCCCTAAGTATTTCATTTTCTTCCTTCACCCCGTGAAGTTTGTATAAAAGACATGTACAAGGTAATCTTCACAGTATTTAGGAGGCACAAATTGGTATCAATTAGAGTAGTAGGAGTAGGACCCCTTGGGATACACTTGATTGTTCCAATGTTTCGAAAGGGATCATGGGGACTTCCTAGGGGTCCTAATGCATGATAAAGCATACTAGGATCCCTAGGAAGTCCCCATAACCCCTTTCAACACATTAGAACACTCAAGTGTGTCCTAATGGGTCCTACAACCTCTTGGGACACACTTGAGTGTTGAAATGTGTTGAAAGGGGTCATGGGGACTTCCTAGGGGTCCTAACACATGATAAAGCATACTAGGACCCCTAGGAATTCCATATGACCCCTTTCGACACATTAGAATGCTCAATTGTGTCCTAAGGGGTCCTATGACCCCTTCAGACACACTTGAGCATTCAAATCTGTGAAAAGGGTCATGGGGTCTTCTTGGGGGTCTTAGTATGCCTTATCATGCATTAGGACCCCTAGGAAGACCCCATGACCCCTTTCGACACATTAAAATACTCAAGTGTTTTGTATGGGGTCCTACGACCCCTTAGGACACACTTGAGCATTCAAAAGTGTCAAAAGGTGTCATAGGGACTTCCTAGGGGTCCTAGTACACCTTATCACATGTTAGGACCCCTAGGAAGTCTCCATGACCCCTTTCGACACATTAGAACACTCAAGTGTGTCCTAAGGGGTTGTATGACCACTTTCGACAGACTTGAGCATTCTAATGTGTGGAAAGGGGTTATAGGGACACACTTGAGCATTCCAATGTGTCCTACAACCTGTTGGGACATATTTGACCCTTAGGAATGTTAAAACTAGGGAAAAATGAAAAGAACACTCACAAGAATGAGAGAATGCACTTGAAATGTTGAACCATTAGAAGCACAAAACATGACATCTAGATTAGCCAATGCTTCGCCTGAGATTTTCTAAAGAAACTCAATCTCCTCTTCTGCACTCTCACTTTGTTTCGCTTCCTCTCTACACAAGATTGCAATCTTTTTTTGCATTCTTTGAATTGTTCCCAATTGTTGTCTCAGGGCTTGAATAATTTGACCCAGTCTATTTTCCCCCTCTTCTCGCAATAATCTCATCTCTTCTTGCAGATTTTCAATAATTCTAAATTGTTTCTCACCCTTTGCCCTAAGTATTTCATTTTCTTCCTTCACCCCGCGAAGCTCTTATAAAATACATGTACATGGTAATATTCAGAGTTTTTAGGAGGCACCGATTGGTAACAATTGGAGTGGTAGGAGTAGGACCCCTTGGGACACACTTGATTATTCCAATGTGTTGAAAGGGATCATGGGGACTTCCTAGGGGTCCTAATGCGTGATAAAGTGTACTAGGACCCCTAGGAAGTCCCCATGACCCCTTTTGAAACATTAGAAAACTCAAGTGTGTCCTAAGGGGTCCTACGACCTCATGGGACACACTTGAGTGTTGAAATGTGTCAAAAGGGGTCATGGGGACTTTCTAGGGGTCCTAATGTGTGATAAGGCATACTAGGACCCCTAGGAAGTCCCCATGACCCATTTCGACACATTAGAATACTCAAGTGTGTCCTAAGGGGTCCTACGACCCCTTCGAACACACTTGATTGTTCCAATGTATCGAAAGGGGTCATAGGAAGTTGCATGATAGACCTTCCTGGAGAGATGTCCACAAAATCCAAACTTCTTCATACATTGGGCCTTTTAAATCCAATTCTCACATGTCCTCTGTGATGACATTTCATGGGACAAAGATGACCACAAATTAATTTTTCTTTGCACATTTCCTGGTACAAAATCTCATACTTCCATCGCCATACCTCCTTAAATCATGAGATTTGGTAACAACATGTCCAACATCATTTGGATGTTTAGGATAGTATAGTGGTATTCCATTACCAACATACCCATTATCTATAAAATGCTTTATGATATCACTCCATATTGGAGAATTGTCTGAGACTAGCTTGGCATTTCCAAAGACATACAGACCAATTCTAGCCCTAAAAAGGGAAACACAAGTTCTGTTTGGAATGTTAAGAAATCTTATATTTTCTAATGTTTTTACATTCAAATTAGGAATTCAATGTTTCTTGTACCAAAGAAAACAATATGATATCAACTCTCTTGTCCGTGGTCAAGAGTACATTTGCTAAGAATTGAGCTCTGAGTTCTAGATCCTAACCTTGCTAGAGTTTTCTCGTATTCATATATTCCCTCCAAAAATTGATCCAGAGCTCTGTTAGTAAAGCACACTATGAGAATGGGACTAGAGGAATTTAAAATCTTATGAAGCAAAGCCTTTATAATTTGCAACCCGGTAAATGTTTTTCCAGTGCCAAGAGGGCCCTGAATAATGGCCAATTTTTTGGTGAGCTCATGATTAATGGCCGCCTCCTAACTATCATCAACATAATCACATTTGCAGACTTGTTTCCAATCAAAATTACATTCAAGATGAGTTGTTTTAGCTTCCAGATAAACTAACTGATCTATAAATAAAATATTGAATGAAAGACCAAATTCTAGAAACCATCTTTACCTCCTCTCATCCCCACATATTCAACAGAGTTATAAACCTAGAAATCAAAGGACCCTTTCTGCTCAACAAAATCCCATTTTTTCTTGTAACTCCCTCTAATTTGGTTCACACACTCCCTATAAGCTTCAAGTAACTCTTCTCTTATAACCCTGAACTAGGTGTGTAAATAATTACATATACATTCTCATATGGCTCTGCAGTTATCTATTTATAGGAATACAAGACTCTCCATCTGCGCCATCATTTTGCAAGAGTTCCATGGTAGGAGGTAATATATGGGTTTCTCTGAAACATTTCCCCTACATAAAAAATGAAATTGTTGGCCCCAATTCATTATCTCTACATTTACAAACATAAATAAAAATTCTATGCCAAAAACAAGTTTTAAATTCACTGGTATTCACATGACAACTAACATTACTAATTACCATGGACTAAATGCAAATTCTATGCCAATGTGTCAAAAGGGGTCATGGGGACTTCCTAGGGGTCCTAATGCATGACAAAGTGTACTAGGACACCTAAGAAGTCCCCATGACCCCTTTCGACACATTGGAACACTCAAGTGTGTCCCAAGGGGTCCTACCACCTCTTGGGACACACTTGAGTGATCCAAAATGTTGAAAGGGGTCATGGGGACTTCCTAGGGGTCCTAACACATGATAATGTGTACTAGGACCCCTTAGGTCCCTTTGTGACCCATAAGAACACATTGGAACACTCAATTGTGTCCTCAGGGGTCACAGAGGGACCTAAGGGGTTGTAGTACACATTCTTATACGTTAGGACCCCTAGGAAGTCCCCATGACCCATTTCGACACATTTCAACACTAAAGTGTGTCCCAAGGGGTTGTACGACCCCTTGGGACACACTTGAGTGTTCTAATGTGTTGCCAGGGGTTATAGAGGGACCTAAGGGATCCTAGTACACTTTCTCAAGCATTAGGAACCCTAGGAACCCTCTATGACCCCTTTGGAAACCTTTTCGATGTCTTATACTGGTGTAATTAACCTATATATCAATATGTCCTATATAATATATATAATATATATACTATACTTGATTTTATTATATATACAATAATATTTTATATATAATATATAATTCATATCATATTGAATATATATTTTTAACTATATATATATATATATATATACAATTTAAATATGAATATATTATGTGATATATTGTAAAATACATATTAATATATAATACATATAAAATAATATATAATATATGATATATAAGGCAATATTTAATATTAATATATATTATATAATATTTAATGTAAAATGTATATTATATAATATTTAACATATAATAGATATTATATAATATTTAATATATATAATATATAATCTAATATATAATTTTTGATATATAATATATCATATGAAGTATGGAGAAATGGGAGGGAGAAAGGGGTTGGAAATAAATTAAGAGGGAGAAAGGGGAGGGAAAATTTAAAATTCTGCCAGGATTTTTGGGTACCCAAAAAGATCAGGTACCCGATTAGGCTCGGTATTGCTTTCTGCACCAAACCTACCTGGTCAACTCTTCAAATGTCACAAAAATGTGTTTTTCTCCTGTTTCTCTAAGTTCTAGACTTCGACCGTGTAGCTGATGACTTTTTTTTTACCTGAATTTGATAAAATGAAAAGGGTATCTTAAGGAGATTATCAGCTTTCTATTGATATAATTGCTGTCAAATTTTGAATTCAGTAAGTAATTATTAGTTATTTTCTAATTGAGTTACCTCTAAAGTGCTGATTTATATATTAATTGAAAAATGGCTATAACTTTCAGACGGTATAACATTTTTTAAATCCAAAAAATGCGTTACATTCTATGCTTTGCCTACTATAAGGGAATTTTTTTTTTTGAATTTTGTAAATTTTTCAATGAGTTAAGGTGGTCAGACATGGGAGTTTTTTTATTCTGAAAACATTGTAGAAGATAATTCATAATTAATTATTTTTTTGGAATACAATTACAAAAAAATATGCGTCACATTCGGGCATGAGTCTACTACTTATATATAAAATATTATAATAAAATACTATCATTTGATTATGATTAAGGTGGTCAGACATACACCTACTTCTTCTTTTTTTCCTAAAATTTTTGTACTGCTACATTGAAATCTATACTTTTCACCAATCATATTAATTTTTTTTTTTAGAAAAGGCCTAGTAGTTTAGAAACTACATTCAATTTCCTATAGATTCTACTCTTACAACTTTTTTATATTAGGTTGATAGCTAGTTCAAATTTTCACGTCAAGTTTACTAACCCTAATTTTCTGATTTTTCATTGCCACTTAAGGGCATAGTTTGGCCCCTCATGATCTTGCACATACCCAAATACGAAACTATCTTCACATCTTCATTAGGTTCTCTGGCAGAGTCTCCACCTCTTTTTAGAGGACAAATATTTGATAAACTGTAATTTCTTCACAGGTCAATTTTGTTTAAAAACCAACATAAGCATTGTAACACCTCCTTATCCAAATATATGACATCATACTGATTCCTTCCTCAAACTTGTCAATGTACTTCATCACAAGAGCTCAAATCTACTTCATCTCTACTGCAAATCATTTGGTTCTTTCTTAGTTCTTCTCAAATAATGTACATTGCTACAGAGATCTCAGAATCACCACTCACAATTTGTGAGGTGTTATGAAATAATCATGAAATATAGACAAATCAAAAAAAAAACTTACATTGAAAGATGAATTACAATAGATTCTCTAGAATCATTTATGAGAATTGACTCACTTGACAAGGATCTTGAACCTCTCATAACAAGCTCATGACTCTATAAGGAAAAATTATCTTCAACAATTCTCCCCAGCAGAGTCTCCATTTTATTGGTTCCTAAAAGGGTTTACACTAATAAATAGTAACCAAGTTGATCACTCAATTACCTATGGAGAAGTCGACTCCAATTCTTAGTAATCTTCTGGACTTTGACCAACTGACAAGGGTGTCTCAAACCCTTATGTACTTTGGTCTCTACAAGACCCGAGAGGGTAATCCCTTAATGTATGTACAATCCCTGCACCATAATTATAAATGGTATTAAAATAAAGTAGATAATATCATATAAAGGCTCAACAAAGAAGGAGAATGATATGGAATGGCTAATTCCCAGTGATTCTCTACCAATTGGAGCATGAGATAACAACAAAATACATAAATAGAAAATATATTGTGTGATTTAATAATTTTATGGCAAGAATCAAATGAATTTGTACACCAAACTGACAATAAAACCAATACAAGCTATGATCAGTGCCTTATTCCATTGGGGACTTGAATTCAAAAGAAATAAAATAAAATATAACAGACTTTCACTAATAGCATGAGATCTAAGAAAATATTGCCTTACAATATTTCTCAACATTGACCCTAACCCAAACTTCTTATCAAAATCCCTGCAAAAATTCTATAAATCTGTAATTCTATTCAAGCATTTAATTGACCAATTAAATCAAAGCATGAACAAGAAATTACACACACCACAACAATGCACTAAATGAGAAAAATCATTGATTCATTTCATTCAAAATATATAGCAGAATCGTACGATTGGAGAGAAATGGATCTAAATTGTATTTCTATTAAATTCAACTTCTATTTATGTCATACAACAATTTTACAACTTATTTACTCAATACCTTCACAAAACTTGACACTAAATTCATCATCTATTTGCTCTATAAATGATTTCACAATTTGCTCATATTCACCTAGACTCTTACTAGAACTGACACGCTAGACATAAGATATTTTGGAGCCCTTTTCTCTTGGCCTTGAATTCCCTTTTATAGGGACTAAGGAAGAAAATAAGCTTCGGGCCATAAAAGACACATGTCACTAGTCCAATGGACCGTTTGTGAGTCTTGTTACAAAATGTCTTCACTTCTTTCCCGCCTAGTATTTTTCAAAGAATATACTGATATGGGCTCATGTTGATTGATCTTGTACTCCAGAAATATTACTGCTACATAATGCCAAAATTGGTTGCCAGAGGTTTTAACACACATAAAACCCCAATTTCTCAATGAAATGGCTCACTTTGATCCTCTTTGGCTTTGGAGATGAATTTTGCATATCCTTGAAAGCTTTAGTGAATTAAAATGGCAATATAATCAACCTTTATTTGACCTAAAATGAATCATCCAAGTCCCATCTACCATTAATTTTTCATTCGAGCTGAAAAATGACTCCAATCAAATTTGAAACAAGTTTAAAATCTGGCCGTCGATCTTCTCCATGTTGGCCCATTGAACGATTCTCATTAGTCAATCTGAAATTGAATTCCTACATGGAAAACATGCACAATAATTGACCTGTGAAGAAAATCCACCTCATCACCTTACAACTCATCTATTTGGCCCCACTATCAGCTTGCTTTGGCCCGACATGGACACATGGCAACATCTTGCAATGCCGCAATGCCTAAATTCCTCACATCTCTTGATCACGGGATCATGAGAGCAATTGGATTTGATCTCAGTTGATCACCTATTATAACACAGTATTAAGCTTGACCATTAGGTCTTGAGCACCTTTATCCTCAGCTTTAAAATATCTTTTTTCAATATGTTCACATGCAAAAACATGCACCTTTAGTTATTCAAAATTTAACCCAAAAGCAGTCGACATATAATAATAAGAATTCTCAAATGTTTCCTTTGGACAATCAAAATATAACAGATGGAATCCTCTGGTGATGTTGTGATCAATAAAATAATCAAGAAAAGGTCTTCACGATATTGTCGGGACCAATGAAAAACTAACACGTAGCACTTCGATAGTAAAGTAAAGGGGACCCGCCTAGAACAACACCAATACCCTCAAGTTATCCATTGAGAATATGACCACGAGAACATTAAGCTAGGTACTTAGACTTAGGAAAAAGTAAAAGGGGCAGCCAAAAAATATTAAGCCTAAGGAAAGAACATCGCCCCCCTTCAACGATGAAACAACCCATAAATTGTTTCACTTTAAGGCCCGAAAAGTAACGTCAAAATAGAAAAGACTTAGGGTTTAGCATAAAATGAACTACAATTTGAAGAAACCCTAAAACTCTAAGCCCTAAAAACCATAACAAAGAGCCATACAAATTGAAAAGGACCAAAACCACTAAGGCAAACAAAACAATTTCAAAGCTCAAATTTATTAAGCACTACCAAAATGTATGGATTGGATTAATTTAAATAATATTAGGTAGTAAGAATAATTATGTTATAAATAATGATAAATGATGATATATTGTTTAGCTTCATAATTAAATAATCATTATCATTTGATGAAGGGAATATTTTTTTTGTGTTTAGAAATATGGAAGTATTTTAGATAGTCTTGTACTTGATCAAAACCAAAATCAAAATCAAAATTTTCTTCTTCTTCTATATTTCATTTTCAATTTTTCCATTTGAATCAAGCTTTGTAATCATGCTTTCATTATATAAACATAAACTCAATCTTTGATGATATCTAGGCTCCCCTCTTTGAACTCTCACAAAAAAACATATTACTAAATAGTGTTATCTTCATTTAGATGTTTTATGTGTTTTTGTTTCAAGTTGACAATAATTAAAATTACCTTAAGAGGAAGCATGCTTAAAATATGCATATGAATTCTAAAATGTTTAAGTGATTCATATGTGTTAGGATGAAAATGATCAAATATACTAAATTCCCTGATTGATTTGAATGTATCTATGCAATCAATTAATTTTTTTGATAACTATGGTTAGTATATTTTGTAAATGAATTTCCTTATATGAGATAAATGGCTTTTTTAATCATAAACATAATACTAAAATGTGAAGATTTGTACAATATTGGTTGGATATCACAATTTAAGAATCTATACATGGTAATCAAGTTATACACGCCCATACAATTAACTTTGCTTACATAGTTTATGTTTCATGCCAAACCAAGGATATCGGCACATCATTGATCCCCTTCACTTATCTAGCAAGGAATCAATTCAATATTATTCCATGTCCAAAAATATTCAAATGAGATTCATTTTCAAGGTACACATACCTACCATCATCTTCATTATATTTTGAGAAATAGCCTTGATATGAGGTCATGTGGAAAGAGTCATTGAAGTCTATCAACCATGCACCATCTGATGCATGTGTATCCAAGGTTGTGAAAAAGGCATTGATGAAAATTTTCTCCTATCAATCAAGATATGCAATCAAATTGATCCCTAAAAATGATATTGATTTTTTTAGGGTTCATTTCTTTATGCTTTGGATCATCCTCTTGACATGGGGTATGGGTTTGTATGTTCATGGATGATTCTAGGAAGGATTCATAATTTTGGCATGAGGAAGATGGATTTTTTATGAGACTCTTTGAAGTGGGTTTGATCGGGGATGGAGCATATGGTATCATTAGTGGCATTGGGTCTATAATTTTTAAAGCATGGATAGGATTTGACCCCCTTAATCTTGTTCATTTTTGAAAAACTTTACTAGTTTAGAAACTAGATTCAATGTACTAAATTTCAAGTTCTTTTGGTATCTTCAAATTTAAGTGCATGAGTCTCAAATTGATCCTCCAAGTTGAGTTTTAGTTGATTTTAGAAACAATTGTGGCCTCTTATAGCCCCCTTTTTTATCACCATCTTGTCACACATGCTCATCCACTGGGATTCCATAGGCAATAATCAAAGTTCATATATATGATTGAAGTAATATAATTTAATCTTAGATTAGATATTACCCAAATTAATTAAATTATATTTATGAGGGATTAAATAGATAAAAAAGAAGAATTTGACATAGATTTTGGTTGTCTACTTAGGTCACTATATTACATTTACTTCAAGATTGCATTTTGTATTTGATCATTATACTATACCATTAAACTACTAATAAGGGTATGACTAAAGGAGAATAATCTCAATCTAATCTAGTATCTATTGACACTAGCCATTTTAAATGTTTTATAGGCATCAAAATTAGTAGATTCATCCCATAGTATGTTGGTTAAGCATGGTGTTATTGTTGTGAATGCCAAGGTTCAAACTCCCACTGGGCCATTATGATCATAGACTTGTGTCTTCTATGATCCAATGTACTCATAGGTTTGAGCCTCAACTTTGATAATTGGGGATGAGGTCCACCATTTGTGACCTCACCAATTCATAACCCCAGATCAAAAAGTATTCCATGTAGTAGCAAAGGACGTGTCATGCCAACGCCACTGGTCACATTGAAAATTTTACTCATCATTTAAAAAAAATTATATTATATATAACATAATCCAAATCTATATGCAATGTTCATTTAGGAGCATCTAAGGTGTAAGAGTAACCTAGCGTAAACCAAAAAAAAATATTTTCATATTTGTTTGTTTATCTGTAGGTTTATATTTATGCTCTGGTCATTATTTGATCATAGCAACTTGTGGTTACCACCACAAAGTCATATGGTCGGTCAATTTCAAACTCATTATTAGACATATTAGAGTTTAGTCCATAATATTATTATTTCAAAATGCAATGGTTGTACAAGCTTTCCAACACCACTTGGTTACATCTCTAAAATTATGTCTTAGGGAGGTTTATGGTATTAACCAAAATTGAATGCACTTTCATCACATTCATTTATGTGTTCATTTAAAATTGTTTCCACCTATTTTATGGCCAACTACATATTACACTTGACATCGAAGTTTGCACCACCTAATGACCAACATAGATCATTCTTAAGGCTAATATTCACTATATACATATTGTACTCCAAGTCGTTTGAAGGTAGTTTTCTTAAGCTATATCTTTGAAACACTTATGTTATTATTTTTATAGAATATTGGTACTAGATTGAAGAACATGAAAATATCAAATTTGATAATCTAGTAAATTGTATATAATTGTGCCCACGTGTGGGTGTTACACTCAACATCAAACGTTACACCACCTTATGGTTGACATGGAATATTTCTAAGGCTATGATTTTCTATATGAGCTTTGGTCCTAATCATTTGAAGGTGGTTAGCATTATCTTTAGCTTTTAAAGACTTGTTTTATTACCTTTCAAGAACATCACTAATAGATTAAAAAAAAACATCGAAATATCTTTTGAGAATTTGACAATTCTCTTAGAGATGCATGTGTGTGCACATGTAAACATATACATGTATGTGTGTATGAAGAGAGATAAGTCCATAGAAATGAAGTGTAATATTATTCATCATTGTGAAAAGGAATTATATTCATCATTGTGAAAAAAACAAATTTATATTTTACTCCATCAACTAATTTCCATTGTATATTATGTATTTGGTTGTATAATTGGATAATCTTTCAATAGACCCTCAACCATGACTCCAAAAATTTGATTTTATATGTTTTATTGAGCTAACAATATTAATTTCCACTTATTAATTACTTATCTTACTTGATATTTTATAATCACTTAATTCTTTATTTTTTACAAATAAAATGCTAATTATTAGTTTTAAACTATAATATTATTATCCAACACCACTTAATAATTATTTTTAAAAAATAAATAAAAATTTGTACAACTCTTTTAATGTATTAAAGATAATTAAAAATTGTATTTATTCAATCACATATGATTGCTATATTTATTTTTGTTACAAGACAAAACACTAACAATTAAACTGAATTCGAGTCAATACTGCATAAAAAGAATCAAATGCCTAGTCTCATTATTAATTTGAAATATATCTTAATTTTTCTTTTATTTTTACAATTTCATAAATAAGTTAAGATCTACTGTGTGGGAAATTAAATCTATTTTATTTTGGTTTAAACAATTAAAAAAATATTTAAATGCTATCTCCAAATGTGGACTCATCCTTACAAGAGGTTACTGTTACTTTTTCACCCTCCCTGGATGGTATCAGTAAAAAGAAGGATCATCAAAATTTTACGTGCTCTATCTTGTTAGTAATAACTGAGAGGGGGGGGGGGGGGGGAATCNGGGGGGGGGGGGGGGGGGGTGAATCAGCGGCTTAAAAAATTTTCTTTAAACTTAACCACCAATCAATAAATCTCAGATTATTAAGTCCCTATAAGATGCATGCCATGAAATACTAATAATGATTTAACTGTCTGTTGGTTTTCCTTTTCTGACCTTATGCTCCTTGATTACCGATAAGCAGTAAAAACTATTTACCGACACTCAGTAAATATGCAGAGTATACACACATAACACATGGATTTTAACGTGGAAACCCTGTTAAGGGAAAAAACCACTGGGACCGGTACCCCAAATTTTCACTCTTCTGAAGTGAGCCCTGTTAGGAGCCAACCTTGTTAAAGGTTAC
>MU228074.1:982834-996129 GCA_018584345.1 Thuja plicata
CAATCGAACCAGGAAGCAATAGAACCAACAGGTGAACCCCCCCATAATGCTGAACTGGGAGAGGTGACAGGAACACTGAAATGCAATGCCAGAAACATCTGCAGAAAGCAGAACCAGGAACACCAACTGTGCAACAGAAGTACAAACACAGGATAAAAGGTGGTGTCACCGACACATAGCACGGGCTAATGTCGTGGAAGGTACGCTCACTTGACAAAGGTGGATGCGCCTAAAATGGCATAAGCATCAGAACCCCCCATGGCACTTTATAACAGAGTGCAAGTACCAAAACCAGACAAGGTGTACAAGATCCCAGATATACAGAAGTAGGCACTTTATCTCAGTGTGTTTACAGAAAAGAAATGCTACAGAAGAAGCATACAAGCTCAGAAGTCAGAAAGAGGAGTGAGCTAGAAAATCAGAAGAAGAGATCCCAGGACCTGTAGAACCAAGCAATCCACCAGAGTGCATAAACTGCCAAACTCGGAGGAGAGAAAACCTGGAGCAGAATCTAGAAAAAGTACCCCTGCAACTGAATAGATCACTGAACCAGCTTTCCGACGATATTTGGTTTGCTAAAAATGGAGTCCGGATGAGCCAGATATGACTCCTGGAAGGCAAAAACAGACATCAGACTTCAACAGCAAAAAATGTTGTTGAAACGGCAGAACCCAAAACCCTAACCTCCATCATCGGAAAGAGCTTTCCGACGGTATATGGAAGTCAGAAAAAGACCCCCGGATGCTCAAGATAGAGCGAAAACAGTCCCGGGGGGTCAGAAAGGCCTCAAAAAAATTTTTAAGCCCCTAGGGCTACAAACATCCTGGCCCTCGGTCGTATGGCCGACGCAGGGGCTGAACCGGAGCCCCCGGTCACTAAAAGGACCAACCACTTAACAAAATAAGCCCGCAGGGGCTGGCACAAATCGCGCCACCAGGGAGCGGTGGGCGTCGGGCGGAGCGGCATGGGCCGGTTGGTGGTGGCCGTCGGGGCCGGCGGGGAGGAGACCGTGAAGGCCGTAGAGGGCAGCCAGGCGGTGGGAGCCGGTAGGGCGACGGGGGGCCGTGGAGGTTGCTGAGGGCCACGGAGCGGCGGAGCGGGCCGGGGGGCCAGGAGGCGGGGCGACGCGGGCCGCGCGCTGGCCGGGCCGCGAAGGAGCGGCGGCGGCGGCGCGGCTGCGCGTTTTAAAAACCAAAGCCCGCACTAAACAAAAAACCATTAAAAAAATGGTTTTTTTTATTTTTTTTATTTTTTTGCCTCGGTTTCTGTGTCGTACGGCACAGGAACCAAAAAAATTTGCTTCAGAGTCCAGTAGTCCAAAATGGATGAATTTTATGTCGTTTCTGGGGTTTTGGGGTCCTCTGAGCTCAATGGCAATATCCGTTTGAGCCCAAAGTGACCATAACCAAAGCCTACCCCTGAAACACAATAAAAAACACTAAAAAAAAACTCTGAAACCCTCTGTGATTGGAATGCTTCAACAAAACATGAACAGCCAGCTGCAGAATGGCTCTGATACCATGTTAGAGTAGGCTGAAAGCTAATCTCCCAAGAACACCTGCATGCATGACAGTTACAAGACAGAAGCAAAAGACAGAAGAGAAGACAGAAAGCTATGGCGGCCAAAAAGCCAGAGGAGACATCATGTGCTCAAGAAAACAATATATTAATGATATGTTTCTAGATTACAATGTGATGTAAAAGAACTCCGTACTAAAACAAAAGAGGTGAATCCTTATAAAGGAAACACAAAACCCTAAAAGGGAAACCCTAAGGTTAGCTAAAAAAAACTAGAGTGAATAGGTGAGTTAGTAATTAGATCATAATGATTTAATTAATAACCCGATAAACTATTACTCTAACATATACCAATCAATCCAAAAATGCATATGTGAAATGTAAAACAGTAAAGTAATAAACCATACACACATAACACATGGATTTTAACATGGAAACCCTGTTAAGGAAAAAAACCACTGGGACCGGTACCCCAAATTTTTACTCTTCTGAAGTGAGCCCTGTTAGGAGCCAACCCTGTTAAAGGTTACAAACACACTGTTAGGTGTGACCTTGTTAGAGGATTTTATACATAGAGATTGTCACTTAGTATTGGGCATCTATTTGCTACCATCCTTGAATTAGCCTCCTTCTTAGACTGTCAATAGGCTTTAGGCAAATCTTGCTACCATCCTTGAATCAACCTTCTTCTTAGACTGTCAATAGGTATCTGGCAAGTCCAATTCTACTTTCATGAATCAACCTTTTTGGCACTCCTTGGGATGTACCCCAATATATAGAAGACTGTTAAGTCCTGCTCTGTTAAGAGACTTGATGCTTCAATGGTTAAACCAACACAAAATGACCTGTTTCTAATGCAACTTGAATTGCAGATTTTCAGATCTATTTAAATACATTACCTCTCTGATTAATGTATCAATTCAATTCTTTGTGCTCCACACTTTCTGCTCTATGATGTTGTGCTTCACTGTTCATTGGTTTCTACAGAATTCTTTAGCTCTCCTTCAGTTTGATTGATCAAGACTGAATGAAGTTATCCTTCATCAGTTTCTCTTCATCATCCTCTTATTATTCACTCCCCTTTCATGTATATGTAGAAGTGAATTAAGCTTGTCTCTTATATAGACATGATATTCACCATTTCTTGATTCTTGATTCTTGGCGTGAAAAATAATCCAGCCAATCTGATTTAAAGCATAACTCCTGATTTATCTCATAGTTATCTTTTTTCCAACTGTACAAATCTTCTTTAAATCAATCACTTAACTCTGGTCAAATAAAATAATGAAAACAACCAATTAAGTCTATCTTTAGCTCTTGCCAGCTAGATATTTTGTCATTTTCTGAACTCTCTATTCTGTCGGTCAACTCTGCAATTAGTTATTGGTGACAACTGCCAGTTCCATTGGTGTGACTCCAGTCAGCTTCGGGATCTCCATCCGTTGGGCATCATTGGATTTTACTCATCGGGCAACTCTATTCTCAGCTCATCGGGCATCTTGTGATTTTGCTTCATCGGGAAACACTGTCTTCTGCTCGTCGGGTATCACTGTGACTTTGGTTCTTTGCCTTTACCGATGGTGTGCACTCCGTCGGTGTTATCTGTCACTTAGTGAATACTTGAATTTTATGCATTGTTGAAAGCATAATCTTTGTTCCATTGATTCTCTAAAGTCTTTGGAATTATATACATGACCGTACAGATGATATCAAGTTGACATCAATGACAATACAAACCATTAACTAATTTAATGTCTTGCATTATCTTCAACTTAACATTATGAAACATTCAATCAGTTACATCTCATCATATCTTTCAATCTCCTTCAAAATATCCCTTGTTTCATCTACTAAGCAGAGAGGGAGACCTTCAAATGAATCTAGGGCAAGGGATGAGATTAATGCAGGGATTCAAGTAGCAATGCCCTCTTAATTAGCTATCCCCGAAAAGGGAAAAAGAAAGTGTCCATTATCCCTCCAACTACGAGGGTTGTTAAGGCCAAAAGAAGTCTCCAGCCTGAGTATGCTAGAGAACTAAAATCTATTGATGCTCAAGAAAGGAGAGGAGATGAGACTTCCCCTCTAGAGTCATGATAATTCTTTCTTGGAATGTTAGGGGCTTAAACACCCCTAACAAGCAATGACTCATCAAGAGCCAATTGTCGAACTCTAAATTTGATATTTCTCTTCTCCAATAAACTAAATTATCTAATAATGTTTCCAAAAATTTGTTTACTTCCTGGAAATTGGGTAATCTCTAGACCTCCCCTTCTATTGGTGCATCAGGGGGTATTGCGGTCTTGTGGGATCCAAGTAAGGTATTGATGAAACAAATCACATTGGGAAAATATTGGATTCTCTCCATGATTGAGAGTTGCTCCACTAAATTATCCTTCTGGTTATTTAATATTTATGGTCCTATTTCTACCATTGACAAAAACAAGCTTTGGACCCTTCTCGGTGGTTTGTTAGAGGCTCTCCAAGGGGAGTTGATCATCTTGTGGGGGAGACTTTAATGTTGTCTTAAATAATGATGAGAAGTGTGGAGGGATTCTTCCTTCTCCTAAGATGATGTTAGATTTCAATCAATTCATACAAGATAATAATCTTATCGATGTCTCTCCCAAGGTGGGAAAGTTCACCTAGACAAACCATCGAGTTGACTTTTGCAATATTATTGAGCATTTGGATCAGTTTCTTATTTTTTTATGTATGGCTTCAGTCTAATATAGACTACCATTCTCTTAGTTTACTTGTATCTAATTCTGATCACTTTCTAATTTTGTTCCAGTTATCAAAATCCTCTAACCACCGGAAAGGTACATTCAAGATCGAACCAATGTGGTTCTGAGACCAAGGTTTCATTCCATTGTTGAAACATTGGTGGCTGAATTCTCCTTACATGAAAGGAACTCGGATTTATAGGTTGGTCATAAAATTGCAGCTGCTCAAAGTTAAGATTAAAGAGAAAACTAGATTACAATCAAAATTATCTATGATTAATGATTTTATTATTCAAAATGGGATGGATGCTCAGTCCTTTGCTCTTGAAAAGGAACTAAGAAGTGTCTTAGAGGAAGTGATTCTTAGAGAAGAGATTTATAGGAAATAGAAGTCTCGGGAAACTTGTCTTGTAAATGGGGATAGAAACATAAAGTTTTTTCATGCATCAACTAAGTTAAGACGTCTTACAAACAAAATTATTCAAATTGAATCTTCAAATGGAAAGCTAGAAGATGAGAGTGATATTGTTGTCAAAGGTGTTTCATTTTTCTCGAATCGGTTAGTTCATCACTCTTATAACCTTTTAGACTCCATCCCCAATTGTGTTTCTGAGGCAAATAATACTATGCTTATGGATCCATTTACATTAAATGAACTCAGAGAAATTATTTTCTCCATGGCTCCAGATAAAGCCCTGGGACTAGATGGGTTCACCATGCTCTTTTTCCAAAAATGTTGGGACTTTATGGGCAATGACATTTTACTTGCATTAGAGGAGGCCATAATCCATTAGACTATTCTTAAACAACTTAATCATACTTGGATTGCTCTCATTCCAAAAAAAGATAATCCTGAATCCTTTTCAGATTTTTGACCTATCTCGCTTTGCAATTCTCTGTACAAAATCTTTACTAAAGCTATTTCTGTCTAGTTAGCTAAAAATTTTCCTAAAATTATTGTGGAGGAACAAGGGGGCTTTTTCCCTAGTAGAGAAACACTAGAGGGGGCCAAAATGGCCCATGAAATTTTGCACTCCATCCAGTTACCAAATAAATCGACTATGGTACTTAAGCTAGATACGATGAAAGTGTATGATCATGTTGATTGGGATTTTCTTCTCATGGTTCTCACTAAATTTGGTTTCCATAGAAATTGGGTAAAATCGATTTGGGCCTTCATATCTTCTCCTTCTTTCTCGGTTATCATTGATGGATCCCCGAGAGGTTTTTTCTCATCCTCTAGAGGTTTTAGACAAGGGGACCCATTGTCCCCCTTCTTGTTTATTCTAATGACAGAGGGACTTAGTAGATCCATATGTCATGCCAGATAGGTGGGGATTTGGAAAGGTATCTCCCTTAATGATAGAAATGAACCTTATACACATAATCTTTTTACAGATGATACTCTTCTATTCGTGAAAGCCACCATTATGGAAGTGCGAGTTATCAAACACGTCATCGATGAGTATTCCATGGCATTGGGTCAATTAATCAACTCAAGAAAATAAAAAATATTCTTCTTAAATGTTACTCCATTAGTTCAACATTGTCTTCTTAATCTTTGGGGCTTCTATTTGCGGGAGTTTCCTTGTCGGTATCTTGGAATCCCCTTCTTTTTTGGCTTGAAAAAACACTATTTTTGGGATAAGATTATTTATGCAATTTCTCAGTGGATTCTTTCATGGAAGCATAAATGGCTGACCCTTTCTAGGAAGCTACTCATGATTAAACCAGTCTTCAACGTCATTCCTATTTATCTAATGTCAGTTTTAAATATGCCTAAGCGATCAATTCAAGAACTTTAGTCCATCTTGAGGGACTTCCTATGGGAAGATAATGTATCCGAGAAGAAAAAAATCACCCCTCCTTGCTTGGAATAAGTTTTGCACTTCTAAATTCATCTGAGGTGCAGGTATCAGGGATCTATCTTTGCAAAATAAAGTACTAGGTGTGAAATTGCTTTAGAAATTGTACTAAAACTTGAATTCTAAATGGTCCAAACTAATGAGATCAAAATAGCTCGATTCTGATGAAAGGGAAAGGATCTTTACAACTTTAGTTTTACTTCGGGGGTCTGACATGTGGAACTTCATGGTTCATGTCAAGACCTTATCCTTCTCTCCCTTTCTTGGTTGATACATGATGGCTCAAAAGCTCAGTTTTAGGAGGACTCCTAGAATGGGGATGCACTCTTGTCTCATATCCGAGATTGGCACCCTTTAGACAATCATCTAAAACAATTTTAGTGTGACCGAGTTTGTCATTACTTAGATATTAAAGATGGTCTTGCAGGTTGGAGTGATCTTTTTGGATTTAGTGATATTTTAGATTTGGCAGCTAAGCTTCATAAAGAGCTCACCTCCAGGGTTGTTTTATTCTCTATTATAGAATATGAACTCATTTGGTTAGGTTCTCCTTCTAGCCAATACATGGTTAAGGCTGGTTATGATTCAAAATTTCCTCATCAATCCTCTGATTTTTGGCCTACAAAACTGTTATGGGGATCTGCATGCCTTCCTAAGGCAGGTGGCTTTGTTTGGCTAGCCATCCAAGATAGGGCCCTCACTGGTGTCAGACTCGATAGATTGGGGATCACTGATGTCTTTCCTTGCACTTTATGTGCCCGTACTTCATGGAAACTTCTGATCACTTATTCCTTCACTGTCCCCTTGCCCTTGAGTGTTGGTATTGGTTAATTAAGAAACTAGGATGGTCAACTTCTATTGGCCCCAATCTTTGTGTTCATTTCAAAGCTTGGCCTCTATTATATACATCCTCTACATTTTCACCTCTTTGGGAGGTCAGTCCTTCTATAGTCATTTGAAATATTTGGCTTGAAAGAAATGGTAGAGTATTTAGGAATAAACCTACTCCATGGGTAGAGGTGATAGGTAAAATAGAGAAGTCTATCTCAAAAGTTATGCTTTCATATCATTTTAAATTGATCAAGATTAAAAAAAAATTTACTAAGTGGGATTTCTTCATTCATGATAATTGGCCTCTTCTTCAGCCCTTGCCGCCACATGGCTGCCAATCTTCTAGCACATCTTCCTCTTCCCGTTTATTAATTACTTGGTCCGCTCCTCCATTTGATTTTGTAAAAATAAATTATGATGGTGCCTCTAGGGGAAACCCGGGCGTCTTCAGAGCCAAGATTGTTATAAGAAATTCTGAGGGTAACATTATTAGAGTTGTTTGCAAGAAGCAACCCCAGACTCCAATAATGTTGCGGAGATTGAGGCCCTCCTCCTTGGTCTATCTCTTGCAACCTCCATGATTATTTCTAACATCATTATTGAAGGAGACTCAATGGTGGTCTATAACATTGGCTCCTCTAGAAATACTTCCTCATGGAAATTAAGGTACAGGTTGGACTTGGTCCTAAACAAATTGTAATCTTTTCAAACCTTTGAATTTAAACAATGTTTTAGAGAAGCAAAAACTATTGCAGATTTTCTGGAAAATAAATCCATTGATGATCCATTCCCTCTTCAGGAAGTGGATAAGAATTCTCTTTCACATTTGATATATTCTCGTTGTTGTTGACTGAGGTTAATTCATCATATTTGACTGTGATTTAGATTATATTCCTGTCTCATGGATTTTTGGGTATAAGTGGAGTTTGTCAATATGATTGGTATTGTTGTGGTCATACCAGGGCCTCTTGATAAGTATCATTTATTCACATGGATAGGTGGTGATAGGGAATCGTGGATGATGATTACTCATCATTATATGCAACGATTACTATTTGAAAGAAAAGAGGAAAACAAGGGATTCATACATGCTAGTTCAATAATTGTCCGCGTGGAATGAACAACCAACATTAATATGAATATATACTTGTGGTAAAAGTGGTAAAACTGGTGCGAACATATACAAAAACTGTAAGAGCACCTTAATAAGAAATGTTGGATCCTTAAATCTTTCATGGTCCTTATTATTTTGTCAGATAAACCCAAATAGTACAACCATCATTTGGAATTTAGACGATTGAAGAAATTGAAGAACAAAATAGATTTCTTTTAGTTCTCTGTCATACATAAATTCTCAAAACATCAAAACATTGGACTGCAGGTTACCTTTTAACTCTTAATTTGTAATTCATTACTCTGATTAATTGGCTTATTATAAATGTCACAGTTGGCTTGTCGCCTTATTGGATGGGACACCATTATATTTCTTATCCATGGCATTAAGCTTGAGGCATTATTTCAACACATGTGAATATAGATTATTTTAATTTTTTAAAAATATGGAGGGATTTTTTCATATGTTTGGCATTGATACCTTGGCGTTCTGCATAACTATAGTTTTTTTTAGTCTATTTTATTTTTTTCATGCCATATCACTGTTACTAATATGGATCTTAGCCAAAGATAGAGCTATTATCTACGCAGATGTGTCACTTTGGGTGCGTAATCCTGTAATGATGTTCGATTGCAGTTCCAAGTGTGTTACATTCTCTCTTTCTGCCAATATATCATGGTGAAGGCATCCTTCTGGTTATATTAGAGGTTGCAGGTTTCAAGATTAATTCCTTTGTAATGTATACAAGGTTCTTGGGTTTGTTCCTAATGGGGTTATGTGGTAGGCTTCTGGGTTTATCTGAGGGGTATGGGGGGTTGGAAATCACTCTTGTAATATTCTTGTGGGTTATTCCTTGGGTTGGACTCATTTTGGAATCAACTCTGTTGTCTCTGTGACTTGTTTTTATGTTATGGAGCTAGGCCGAAGGTTTTCTTTGCCTGGTTCTTTCCTACCGGTGCTCGTTGAACCAAGAATGTAAAAAATAATTAAAAAAAATTAATAAAATATAAAATTTCATGATATATTACCAATTTTACCAAAAAAATTTTATTAAACATTGTTTTTATTAATTAAATAAATTACAAATTAAAAAAAATCATTTTATGATTTTTTATTTAATTAATAAATAAAAAAAATACTATCTAATTAAAAAAAATTATTGACTACATAATCATTTTTCACAAATACATTTCCTGTACAAGATTTAAATTTATTCCCTTAATGTGAAAGTCTTGATGCAAGCAAAGGCTCCAACACCATGAAAATGAGAGATGGAATGTACAAGATTCACTATACTAACTCAGACGTACTCTCATCTAACTTCATAAAATTAAGCTGAGGGCAATCGTGTCCATTGTTGATGGTGTACGTCTTGGGAAGCTAAAGTTGTGTAAGACCTCCGCACACGATGAGAAAATGAAGACGTGTTAATACCAGTATGACTTTGTGAACGCAACAGATTTGGATCGAGAGCTACTAACTGAATTGCAGGCACAGGGTTGTCCTCGGGTATGGGCTGAACTCTCCCCGCCTTTAGTCTGCCTTTACAAAACTTATTACCCAAATAGACGGAGAGTAATGCAAAATATACAGCTGTTGAGATAACGAATAAACCCCAGAAGGTCTTTGGGCTCAGTTTACCAATGTCATAACCACCTTGTCCTTGAGAAGCATTACTCTTATCATAATTGCAGGAATCCGAACCAAACCACCTGTTTCGAATTGAGTCTAGCTCTGTTTTGTTCTGAGTAATATTCAGGACTGCAGATGTCATTTCCGGAACCATTGGAGACCCTTTGGCGAATACCTACAGGATAACATACTTAGGGTTAGAGTGCATTTCAACCCAAAAGAAATAAAAGTGCACAATCTCTTGGAATAAATACTTACAAATCCAAATCCTCCCCTGTAGAATTTTCGACTTACAATCTCAAACTCACCACAATTTTCTGATATGAGCATGTTAATGTATGGAGTCTCATCAACAACAGCACCAATAGACCCATTTCTGAGAGAATCAACATAGTCTGTTGCCTTGGAAAAAGCTCTTAATCTGGTCTCATCAATTTTTAGTTCATTCATTAGGTAACTTTTAACAAAGGAGCCATCCATATGGCCTATGGCGATGTTGCTTGCTCTCAGAGACTCTGTATCTCGTATTGTTGGAGACAGCTGCTGAACGGTGACATAGGATGCAAGGCTAGCTGTATAGCTTGAATTTAGTATTAGCACTACAAACAGCCAGACCATCAAAACTACTTTACCAAGAGATGTCATAATCTTCTGTCCTGTACACATTAAATTTGAAACGTGCCCAATTGGTGGATCAGTTGCCATCGTGAGATATTCAAAGTTTGGCTGAGAGAAAAGGTTCAATGCAATAAAAATCAAATGAGGAGGTCACTCACCCTGAACAAATACAATTGTTGCAAATGAAAACCTGCAACCCAAACATAAGATATTGTTACATCAGTGGTCACTAGGTCAGTTGTGTATCATCAAAAGTTTATGGTAATATCAAATCATCCAATCAAAAACCAAATACTTGTCATGTCATTGAAATGTTTTACTAGACTTCAAAACATGTTCAATATGTAGTAAGTACCTAGATTGCTGTTGTAAATAGAAAGACACAACGAAAATCATTACCAAGGTTTGCCGCAACAAAAATCAGGCCAGAAAGCTGATAAACGATTATAAAACAAAAAACTATGCTCCCTTGATTGTAAATACACAACAGAGAATTATTATTTAATCCAACCTATCTTGTTAACAAAACACTGCAGAAACCAGCAGAAGTTTTCCCTTTAAACAGAGTCCTTACCACTCCCCCCACAACCCTTTTCTCTCTGCAAGACCTCTGCTTTCCCTCACTTCCCACACGCTCTCCCTCCTTTGGAGATAGGGACAATAATATTCTGGAGATTGGAAGCCCTTGAGATGTTTCAATTGTAATGAAGCCCACAAGAGCATAGATTGCACCTAAAGCCCCCAAAGGGCATTGGTAACATAGGAAGAAGAAGAATCCTCTAACCTAGGAAGAAGAAGAGTCCTCTAAAGCAGAGACAGGACAAAACTTGATGCAGCAAAACACCTTGATATTTGAGAACAAAGAAAACCCAAAAGCTGATTGGAGGATGATAAATATTTCCCAAACAAAATGCAAGCGTAAGGACAATTTCGCCAAGTGATCATAAATGGTGAATCTTTTGAAATTTTAGTGCATGTAGAAATCGTAACAAATTCCATGTTGCATTCCAAAATCTAACCCTTGAAGAAGGATCATAGTGTACTTGTGGGAAGATATTGTCTTGGTACTTTCAGAACTGATCCTTTTGTGGATAGTGTTGTGTGGTATGGTGCTAATGGATGCTTGGCATTTACTAGTTGTAGGCCCTGACAAGATGACTGACACAATCCATCCTGGTAAGAAAATACTTGTGAAATATAGCATGAAGGCAAGAAAACACTCTGAAAACCATGTAATGTTGAAGAGGCATCTGAAATCTTAGATTTGTCACATGAATCAATGAGATATAAAAAATTTGTGCAAAGAAACCAAAGGAACAACTTGTTATTTGCTATGCTTGAGAGAAGCAAAAGAAAATACTGAGATCCAATGCTCACTAGAGTTGCCAAAGTTGTTGGAAGAATATTTTCATAAAACTCTATGAGCAGAACTACTAGCTGGTTTACCTCCCTCGCAAGGTATTACACACCATATTGATTTTGTGATAGGATAAAAGCTTCCTGACCAAGCTTCATATAGATTATCTTCAAAAGAAAATGAGGAATAAGAAGGCAAATAGTGGATGTTAGACAAGGGATTAAGAAAGGAAAGCATGTGCCTTTATGTGTCATACCAACTATACTCTCACCTAAGAAAGGAGGCAAATGGAGAATGTGTGTGGACTCTAGATCCATCAGCAAGATCACAATAAGTACCGATATCTACTACCAAAAATGGATTTTATACTAGACTGCGTGGTAGGCACTAAGATTTTCTCTAAGGTTCATTTGAGAATTGGTTCTTATTATATTTGGATCCAAAAAGGGGATGGATGGAAGATGGTATTCAAGACCAAGAATGGTAGGTATGAATGGTTGGTGATGTCATTTGAAATTACCCAATGCTCCTACCACTTTTATGCACACCATTGGAAAATTTAGCATAATCTCTTTTAATGACATTTTAATTTCAGTCAAAACATGGAAAAACATTTGAAGCATTTGCAAATGGTGTTTGATATGCTTAGAATTAAATATTGAGAAAAGTAACTTTGTAGGGAAAAAATGGGTTTCCTTGGAAAGTGAGCATGAATCCTGAAAAGACTAAGAGTATACTTGACTAGCATATCCCTCAAAGAAATATAGAAATTAGAGTTTTCTATGGTTTAGTAAATTTTTATAAAAGATCCATTAGAAATTTTAGCAAACTAAGTACTCCTTTCACTGATTGCACAAGAGGGAAGTCCTCTGCTTGGACTCAAACGATTGAGAGAAGTTTTGAACAACTTCAAAGGAAGGTGATAGAAGCTCCTATACTTGCCTTACTAGATTTTGAGAGGATCTTTACAATCAAGTGTGATGCTTTAGTGGCATGTTGAGCCAAGAAGGCAAACTACTTGCCTACTTTAGTGAAGCTAAACGATGTCAAGAATAGGTATGGTACTTGTTGATGTGAGTTTTGTACCACTACATAACATATAGGACTAAACGCTTGATACAAGGTATCAAACACTCAACCCTCTCTTGAAAAACATATACTCACAAAGGGCGTGAGGAAACACTCCAAGGTTCTTTACAACTGCGGATCCTAACTCAGTTACAATGATGTGATTTGCTGGTAATCACGTCGGCGGGCTTACGTTGTTCCTTCAAAGATATTGAACTCTAGCTATGATGAAAATGGATTTTAGCTTTTCAATGTATATTCCCTTTGTTTCTCCTCCTGAATTTATGTCACTTCTAACTTCACTCCACAAACTCTTGCTACTAGGCTACTCACTACCTTACTACTACTCCTAAGGATGAAGAAGTTAACAAATGGACGGGGATCGAACCTAATGAAGGCTTACCAGCGGTGCTACCTCCATAGATGCAAAGATTCGAAGGAGACGAGACTAGAGTACCACACAAGGCTTCCTAACGAGCCGCTAGGATGCTAGTGGCCTAGTATGAAGATCCCTATCAAACACTTGCTAACATCACCATGCAACTAACCATTTACTCTATTCTTACTTA
>MU228074.1:1002003-1030166 GCA_018584345.1 Thuja plicata
CCAAGACACCATGGACAGGGTGTCCAAGGGGGTGGCGGAATCCGCCACCACCTTGGACATGCTGTCCATGTTATGAACCCAAACTTTCCCCTTAAAACACCTTGAAACTGCCCTCACCACTCTAAATTGATTTCAAACTTGTCTTCATAGCATATGCCCGAGTTTGGAGGGCCTCATAGAGTGGCGGAAATCTGCAGCAGGATGGACAAGGCTGTCCAAGGTGGTGGCGGAATCCGCCACCCCCTTGGACAGGGCCATCACACTGAAAATTTAAAACTTGCCATTCATTTTTCATTCCTTAATTCACTCAACACAAAGTACTCTTCTCTTACCTTTCAAATTCTTCATGCCATTTGACCTCCCGGGGGAATGATCAAGCATCCAAGTTGATGGAGAGCAGAGGGAGAGAGCTGGACAGCCATGACTGTCTCAGCCCAGCAACATCACTACTCCCATCAAACTTCAAATTTCATCAAAGCTGGATTTCAACCTCTTGCCATAAACGCTCTCAAGCTCAACTCTTCGAAATTAGGGGGTCCCCAAGGATTGGGGCGGTGTTGTGAAGGACTTCACAACAGTACTTATGATAAAGAATTATATATTGTTGTTCAAGCATTATAGTGGAAGCACCATTTGTTGCATAAAATTTCATCTTGTTGATTGGCAATCAAGCGCCAAAATATATCAACTCAAGCCAAATTATCGCATAAGCATGCTAAATGGGTGTCCATTTTACAAAACTATACATTTGTAGCACATCATGTGAGTGACAAAACTAAAATGGTACCTAATGGTTTGAATAGGGGGCATCACCTACTTGTCTCACTGACCAATGATATTGTCAAGTTTGAAGAAATGAAGGAAGAATATACATTTGATCCTTATTTCAGAAAAGTAATCACTGCTCGCAAGTTCTCAACAATCCTGCTGCTGCCAGAAATGAGTTCTCTTAAAAATATTTATAAGTCTTCAACTTTGTATTCCCACGCGGTCTAACAAAAAAACTGATTAGGAAAGTGCATTGGGGACATATTGGAAGGGACAAAACTTACAGCTCAGTAAGTGATAAACTTTTTTGGCTAAAGTTAAGAAAAGATGTAATTAAGTTTGTTTCTACACGTAGAAGGTAGGCGGGAATACATGATTGTGTACAAACCCTTGTGTATACCTTAGGTATTGTGAATGGATCTTCATGGTTTTGGTGTCAGGAGTACCTTTTACTCAAAGAGGCAATGATTCTGTTTTTGTTGTTGTGGACTGATTCCCTAAGATGAATCACTTCATTCCATGCAAAAAGACTATTGGTGCAATTAAGATTGCTGATTTTTTTCTAAAGAGATTGTCCATTAGCATGGACCGCCCAAGACTATTACCAGTGACTGGGATATATAATTTTTGAAGCACTTTTGGAGGGCTTTTTGTAGAAAAATTAGTGAACTGCAGTACAGTTCAGCCTATTCCCCCAAAACAGATGGCAATGGACGTGGTAAATAGAAGTTCGGTTGATTTGATTTGATGCCTTGTTGATGAGAATCCAAATTAGTGAAATTTGGTTTTGACATAAGTTGAGTTTGCTTTTAATTTTGTATCAATAGATCTTTTGGTAAGTTTTCTTTCCAGATTTATTTTAAAGAGACCTAAGGGAGTTGTTGACCTCATTGATCTTGAAGGAAGATGGGTTAACCAATATACAGTGGACTTTGTGAGGCATATGTAGGAGGTGCAACAAAAAGTGAGGCACCAGCTGCAACTAACCAATGAACAATATAAAAGAAATGCAGATTTACATCGGAGAGAAAAGGTGTATCAGGAGGGAAAGTAAATCATGGTTTTATTGCATGAATATAGATTTCCTCAAGGCATTTAGAACAAATTGAAGCAAAAGAAAATTGGCTCTTACAAATAGTAAAGAAAATTAGTGACAATGCCTATCTAATATACTCGTCTGGAAATTTCGATATCAATTCTATGTAAGTAGATCTTTACCCGCCGTTCAGATATGAAGAATTTCATGATGAGAACATACTAGGAGATAAGGCTTGAGTTACCTGACTCCAACAACACCTAGATCACCAAAAAGCAACTCATGAATTTCACAAAATTGGAATCCTCTAAACCTGGAGCCTCAGAATTTTTATAAGATGGGAAGAATGATGTAACTGTCCATTTGTGATGGTTGCCCACTACACGTCAGTTGCTTTTGTCTCTATTGCTTTCTGGTTTTTGGTTTGTAACTGCAATGAATGGTGGATTTTGTGGTCTGTTATTGGGCTGCCCTTTTTAAACTTTCTCATTTTTTGGTTCAGGTTTAGAGTTTTTTCATCGAGGCTTAGCATTCTTTCATGGAATTAGTGATGGTATTTCCAGCAGAGTAAAGGATGAACCCTGCTGTCGCTATCTGGCTGATATTACCGGTTGCTTATGTATCTATTGTGAGTCAATAAAATATTTGAACTGAGAATACTCAAAGTATTGAGTCCATTGCTATGTTGTGGGTTTGTATTTTCCTCTTTTAACCCATTTTAGTAGGAACAAAGTATTTAGTTTACAGGAACAGGGGTTGGCTGCATCAGCAGAGATACAAAACAAACCTTAGTGTGATGATGATTTGTACGAGGCTGTCATACGGCCATCATTACAATGATGGTGCATTAATCGGGGATGATATATGTAACACAGTTGTGGATGGTGAAGTGACAAGTATTCTCTTAGCAGGTTATGCTTGATCATTGGCCAATGTTGGTTCTGGTGAAGATGGGATTCCCCTTGCACTTCTGGCATCCTCTAAACAGCCAAACTACAAGAATTACGTATGCAGAAAACATCATATGCATGAATAGTGAACCATGAATATTTACAATCTGCAGCTTACCAGCTAAAATTCAAAACTGTTTTTCAATGCAAATAGATAAACTCCATAGCATAAATATATTTTTCAGCAGAAGACTAAATAAAGGTGAACTCAAACAAATCAGGGGATCAACAAAAGGATCCCTTGTGGCAATTTGGTGAGTGCAACTAAGATTTTGATACCCTTCCTATTATGCTGGTATTTTCTTCTTAACACAAAGACAGTTTGTGGGTCTTTAACATGGACAGCAGATGTAACTTACTTACTATTTTGTAATTCTGTTTTTTCTCTTCTTTGACTTATCATGTTAAGTTTAAAGGGCAGATAAAATAATATCAAACAACAAAACTAAAATGAAGACAATCAGAAATAGACACAACACAGCGAATTGCTACAAGGTTCACCATCAAACGCTACATCAACAGGAAGGCAAGGCAATATCTTTTATTCACGGTTTCTCATCATACATAGTCTGCAGTTGTCATTTTATACAAATGTTTAGCTCATCATATTTGAAGAGACAGCTACCAAATGAAGAGACACAGGAAAGGAATGGTCAGATGACCATTGAACTTCACATTTTTAACATATAATCCATTAACATACAATATAATAAATAAGGCATTTAAAGTATAAGAGAAGCACTTACCAGAGAGATATCTCCAATTGCTTAGCAGTTTCTCCTGTGAAAGCACCATTCTCATGCCGTTCGAATAGCCAAAGAAGAAAAGCAGTAAGAAGAATAAATGCCAATACTGTCAACCACATGGATAATGTAAAGGGTTTCATGAAGGCCCAACCAGAAGACTTTGTATTTTTAATAGGGACCATGATTACCAGCCCCGTGTCTGTATATGGCTGTGTAAAATCTACGTTTACGCTGCGGTTTGAGAGTATTGTGATATCAGCTACAACTGCATCAAATGTCTGGCCACCAACAAGCTCTTTGAATTAGGACTCGGGCTTGTACAAAATCCTTTCTATAATAGGGATCATATTATTCCCAGAGTGATTTGAAATAGATAACATTGCAGACTATATATGCTATTAGCAACATTTCATTCCAATGGATTCCTTAGCAACATTTCATTCCAATGGATTTCTTAGTTGCTCATCTAATTTTTAAGGTTCACTCAACAAGCGGATGCTAAAGTTGTGAATGTGCTCAAATAACAAACAAAAACCTAATTTTGAAACATTTAAATAGTGGAAGGACACATTAATCCTTATCTACTTAACATCTACTTGAAATTCATAAGATAAACAAATATATCTGCTAAAAAATAAATACAATCCAAACCAACGACTTGTATGCTTTTTCACCCGATTGTCTACTGGCTGATTAGTTCAAGATTAAAACAAAGAAAACCATCTAAATGCAAACAAAGATCTGAAGTGGGTATTTGTGTTGGAAGTAGACCCCAAGAATTTTGAAAGAAAACCAGATTTTACTTATTCCCCTAATGGGAATGAAAATGAGTATAGACCATTATTGTTCAGCTAATTCACAGATGAAACAAAGGTTTTCAGATGTTTTTAAACTATTGTTGATAAATTAAAGATAACAATAGATTATACTACTCCAAGAGTTTGTACTTCTCGCAACTTTTATTGTCTTTCAAGAAAATATCTTCCAATACTGCTATAATCTAGGTGTAGGTGGATTTGGTTGTGCAATCATCTTTATATTTGATGCTAAAATGGATTTCTTTGAAATCATTAAGGCCTACCATATCAGGCATCTTGGAAATTATACAAAGAACTTAGAATACAACTTTCTATTCTTTCTCCAGAAGCTAAGAAGAGAATTATGATGGCAGCCAGGGAAAATGATGGAAGAAAACTAAAAAGAACTTGCTTATAAGAAAGTCGAATTTATAATTTCAACATAATATAATGGACATGGTTTCACATTTTTTCTAAATTGTGACAAGACGTTTCGTTGAATAAATAAATTAATCAGTAAAGAAGAATCTACATCAAAAGTGGGTCTGTAAACCTTGTGATAAAAGGTGATACGAATAAGCATAAGTCTCATCATTTTATGTAACACACGGGAATAAAACAAAGAAGCCTTGCTAAGATCAAAATAAATACGGGTTAAAATAGACCAGAGAGAAAACAATGAGTACCTTATTTGCAACCTGTTCAATGAGGACATCATAGTTTGGATTTTTATCACTGTTCTCAGAAACCTGAAATTCATACTCAAAAGGGCAATGAAGCTTTTCCACAGCTTTTTCAAATACATCTATGCAGAACCCTTCAAACATTTTGTTATTGTTTGCAATGTTTATAAATTGAGGAAACACAACATTTGGGGGTACTCCTACTCTAAACTTTCTGAAACCAGAAGGTGTTATTGAAGATCCATTTGGCCACATAATTTCTAGTTCTACCCCTTCTTTCAACTTGAGCTCGTCCTTCATCCACGATCCCACAACTCTGATTTCCTTGTTGACAACATTAATGATGTCATATGAATGAATTTCAAGAAGCCCACTTTTGCTGAATGTGATGTTCCCAATAATTCCCTCTAAACTGCTGTTAGTGTTAACTACTTTCTGAAATAGGGCATTGCCTTCCTGAAAAACATAGGCATCTGTCAAAGATTTCCCAGAAGACTTAAATACCAATTCAGTAAGTTTGTTGTCTCTGAACAGATCATTAATAGCTTTGGCAATTACCCTGACAGAATCATAAGCATAGGCTCCAACTATGCCAATGTTTTCAGAGTGAGTTACATCGGGATACAATCTCATGAATTTCTCCTTCCACCTCCTGCTGATACTCTCGAATTGGGGAGTGCGTGTAATGTTTATGCGAACCCCAATGACTCCTTGCATTGAATCCATAGTTGTATCATCTGCAATATCCAAATAACTCATCACCCACTCTGTTACAATCCAAGCTCCATTCTGTTTCTTCATAATGCCTGATTGTTTTGCATCCAGAAAGATTTTCTGGGCCAATCTATAACTAGTATGTAAAACAAACACACGACTCCTAGTCTTGTCATCTTCTAGTCTCTTCTGAATATCGTTCCATGAAAAGTTACTGAAAGACTCCTCAGATACTCCAAACTTTTGGACTATTCTGGCAGAGGTTTCTTGTAGTGCATTCTTTAAGGCTAGAATCCCGCTAAGACCCATTTCATCTTCTTGATATATGACCACTATTTCTCTCCAGTGAAAATTGGTCACCAAGGCAGCTATTGCCTTCATTTGCAATGCATCCCTGCCAATCATTTGAATTGAATATGCAGAGTGTTTTAGAGACATGGAGGGATCATTGTCAGAAAATGTAATGAGTGGCACTTGTGCAGAATCAGCTAGGAAGGAAACAAAGTTGGAGACTTGTGCTGTCATGGGTGACATGACAGATATCACGTTTGCTCTGAACAATTTTAGCACTGTAAAACAAATTTCAATTAGGTTTTAGAGCAGGCTCATTACTGGCAGGGCAAAACACAAAGCCAAAAAAGATAAAAACAGAATTTGTTTTACCATTCCGTGCATCTATGAGAGCAGTACTTCCTATCTCTGCAGTCTCAAGCTGAAGAAAGGTCCCATTAAGAATGTTGGGATCGTTGTTAACATCTTGAATGGCCAATTGTATGGCTACATTTGATTGTTTACCTTGATAGCTTCCCAAATCAAAGACTCCCCCAATCCTCACCTCTGGAGGCCTTGCATCACACAGTTTCACAGACAGAAGCAGAAGAAAAACCAGGTGTTTTATACCAAAACTCCGCACATCACAAGTAGTACATTCAAGAAACATTATTGAACATTAGATAATCCACACCAGCTGTGAATCTGAAACATGAACTCATACATGATAAAAGAACAAAAGAATTCATATAAGTAATGTTATGTTATGGTCTTCTCTTCTATCTTTGAACTCTCACGCGCTTAGATACGTAGGAGGAAACTTGTTTTAGTAGAGGTTACTCAAACACCAATACTTGTTTGACATTACAAGCTTTAAACGGTGGAGAATGTTCCTTGGGATGCAAACGGACTGAATTTTGTGAACGAAAACAAATTAGAACTCAAAACCAATCGGCGGTGCCTTAGTTTGACTCAACTTTGTTCTGTTCAAATTTTACAAGTCAAATGTTTCTACGTTGTTCTCATAAAACAAAACTTGACTGGGAGTTTTCTTCATAGGTGGCTGTTTGATGGCAGTATGTCTGTATGTAAAACATAATAAATATATATAGTTTTAGAAAGATTGTATTACAGAGAAGGGAAGATTTTGAATTGATGGTCAAATTTTATAGAATTATTCTGAGATGTATGATTTACATATAATTATGTATAATAAACTATACATTAATATTGGAAAGAATTTCATTTAAATAACTGTCGTAAAAATATTCTTTGACTGAATCAACTGTTCATAAACTGGATCGACCGTCGAATTCAGGCCGTGTCGGTCATCTAGAACCTGACACTATTAAAAATAAATTTTTAATACGTAAGAGATTATCCAGATTGTGAGTTTTGTTTGGCTTGTTCTAAAACAGGTAATGGAATGCCACGTATTTATTAGTTTATGTCAAATTGTTAATGGATTTAGAAAGGTGTCTGCTTCGATATCTTAAGAGATATAACTCAATATTATAATTTAATAATTAAGGATACAAAGCTTTGGAGTAGACCAACTCTATTAAACCAATCAATATTTATATATTAAAATATATTTAAAATTATTTTAGCTGAAAAAATATATAATTAAATTATAATTCACAAATATAATTTTTATGATGAATAGTGCCTTTTCTATTAAAGTATATATAAAGTACATATTCATAAAAAAGGTGGAGTGGAAGTCACTCGGCCAACGGTAGGAAACATCAACTAAATCAACTATTCATCAAAAAAGCATAGTAATTCTTAGGTAGCTAAAGTAGTAGCAGCCGAGGGAGGAGGATCTTGATCATCACGATTGCCCCAAGTATCACCAGGGCCAGGAGTAGGGTCTGGAAGAGACCACCAATCACTATCATTATCTTTTACCATTTCTCCTTCCTCCCTCATGGGAGGCAAAATTGTCAAAGCCAGGCGATGAAACTTAGATGAAGAAGCAGTGAGCCAAGCAGAATCTCCTCCGGTGTCAGGCCAATCGGAACCACCAGGAAGAGTATGAACAAAAGCAGTAGTAGGCCAACCCAAGGCAGCACCACGATGTGGTGGGGAGATCGAGCGACGCCTCCAAGCATCACCGCCGCCAGAAGAGCGACGAGGATCCTATGACCGAGGAGTTCAGGAGCACCAAGCGGAGGAATCACATCCACGGTGGCGGCCACGAGGTGGAGTGCGGCCGACAGAAACAAAATCCGACGACACTCTCGCAAGCGAACAAGGGACATTTCCCAAATGCTGCAAAAACTCTTGCAAGTGGGCTGCTTCTAAGGCCACCTTGTCAACCTGTACTTGAATCTGCATAAGTACATTATTACAAACGCAAGTTTTAGTATATATTGAAACATTAATGTCAAGAAAGCTGTGAGTAAATAAAACAACATTTCTTTCTTTCCAAAGAGTGAATAGAATCTCCATCTTGAAAGCATGTCATATCTAAGAAAATTTGAAGGGGAGTTTGGGCGAATCACCCAACAAAGCCATGTGCCAAGAGAAGGGTTCTGGTCTAAAGGGGCTAAAAAAGTCATGAGTCCAGCTCCAAAACTATTGAGCTCTTCAACAAAACTAGAAGATATGTATAAAAGTCTCTAGATGTCCACAGAAAGGACACCTAGGGTGAGAAACCCCCAAGTGTTTGAGTCTGGAGCCTTAAAGGAAATCCCTGAAAAAGAACACACCAAGCAAGTGTGCAATCTTAGGCTCAGTGATGACAAACCAAACACTACGAAAACAGAATCCCTAGGTCTTCTGAGAAGATTGCAAATGTCATCTTTGATTAAGGTTGTCAATCATCAACAGATGGGGAACCAACCATTCATAACCCATTTTGGGTTTGTAACTAGAGAGAAGAGTCCAAGGATACCACTTCTAGTCCTTCCACCAGGGCTTGACAGACAGGATGCCAAGATTATGTAACAAGTGTGTAGGCTAAGCAGAGACTAGTAGGTCTATCGATCTAGGTGTGAAAGACGAAACTGGACCTACAAGTCATCCCACGACCAAAGTTTCATACTGGTTTTGGAGAACGGATCCACATTTATGAAAATGCAGAGCACTAACACCCAAGATTTTGGCAAGAGGGAGCCCTTGGATATGAAAAAGGGGCGACCACCAGAGGTTATGTTGATTGATGGAAATCCCATCTCTGAATCCATCTCCGGCCCAACGGAGCCAAGGTTTGACAACCTCCCAAGCTCTCCAGATGCTTTTAGCAACAAAAGTACCCTGAATATGAACTAGGTCTTTGATAATAAGAAGGGTTTGAAAGCCAATCCCCTCCCAGGCAAGTTTGTTGACATGAAAGCCTGAAGAGATGCAATATCTCAGTAAAATTTTCCAAGCCTCATCACCAATTAAAGGTCGGATGATCCATTTGGCACATAGGGCTAGACCCCGTTTTTGCGTGGAAAGAAGACCAAGGCCTCTAGAGTCCTTGGGGAAACAACAATACTCCCAGGCAACTTTGCGAAAGCCGTGATGATCCACTCCAGAAGCCCACAAAAATCACGCAACAACTTTTCGAGCTTCTTGTAAGAGGCTTTGGAAGGAGCCCAACATGAGGAGTAATATACATGGGTGGCCGCCAAAACTGTAGAACAAATTTGGAATTTACCAGCCAAAGAAAGAGGCTTGGTGATCCAATATGACAACTTTTTCTCAATTCTGGATAACACAACATTCCAATATGAAGTTGTTTTAATAATTAAATGAAAATTAATTTAAGGATAAAATGGATGGAGTGGATTAATTTAAATAATAAGAATAATAATGTTATAAATAATATTAAATGATGATAGATTTTTTAGTTTTATAATTAGAGAATAATTATCATTTGATAAAGGAAACAAAATTAGATTGTGATGTATGTTTGTCAAAATTAAAAAAATCTTCTTTCCTTTGTTATTGATTTTGTCATTTAAATTAAGCTTTGTAACTATGTATTCACTATTTAAATACGAAGTCAATCTTTGACGATATCCAGGTTCTACTCTTTGACTCCTCCTAAAAATATATTACTATGTAGTGCTATCTTCATTTAAATTTTCAAGACTTTTTCTTTCAAATTGACAATAATAAAAATTACCATGATGGATTCTAGAATGTTTACTAGGAAATTCACATGTGTTAGGATGAGTATGATCAAACATGTTAAATTATTTGCTTGATTTGATGTAGATATAAATAATCATTTATTTTATAGCTAATGTTTGTCTCTTTTGTAAATGGTTTCCCTCATATGAGATAAATGTCTTCATAAATAAACATACCACCAAAGTGTGAATACCTATATAATGTTGGTTGTAGACCATAGCATAAAAACTTGTGCATAGAAGTTAAGCTCCATAGACCCAAATCATTAAGTTTACTTACATAAATTAGGTTCCATGTCAGATCAAGGATATGTAGCACACCATTGGTCTCCTTCACTCATCTATCAAGGAATTAAATCAAGACTCTTCCATGTCCAACAATCTTGTTGTTGGCTTTGGCCAATGTTAAGTCTAACCAGAATCAGGTGAACAAAACACTTGAAGAAATTGTCACTTCTCAGTAAGGACATGGTGGAAAATATGGCGAGCTCTCTTCATACTCTTCAGGAGGAGCTGGAGTATAGGAAAGCTAAAAGGAGAGAGGTGACTGCATTGCATGCATCTTCTTAGATGGCAAAAGATGGCCCTTCTACTTCAACCTCGACTCAACGTCCACATAGGAAGGGCTCGTTCTTGGAAACTTTGAAGGAGCTAAATCAAGAATTTGAAGGAGGTTAAAACCTCATCGATTTAGTTTTTTTTGTATCTGTTTATGTTCCTTCTTTTTGTTTGTCCATCATTGGTTCTTTAGGTATTTTGTTGTGTAGTTTGGTTTGTAGGTTGAATTCAGTCCCTGTGAATTCTTTTTGATATGCCTTTAGGCTTGATGTTACGGGTTTGGGCTCTTTCCTGTTTGACTTAATGTAAAAAATATTTAAACGAGATTCATTGTCAAGGTTTACATACCCACCATCATATTCTTTATATTTTGAGAGCTAGCCTTGATGTGAGATCATGTGGAGAGAGGTATTAGATTTTATCAACCATGAACCATTGGATGCTTTTGTATCCAAGGTTGTAAAAAGGGGATCACTATCATCCCAGGTGGATTTTCATAAGCCATCATCAAAATCACTCCTTGTTTTCTCCTCATTGAAATCTCTTAAAAAGGGTTAGGCTGGTTGCAATTCCAATATTTTTCCTTGGTCTTACTATGAGATTTGGATCTAAACTTTTTTGATCTGCAATCCTTCTTATATTTCTTTGTGTATCTTCTCTAAATAGATATTCCATTCTTAATAGACTTGGAAGTCTTTCTTAACATCTCTATCGAAATAATGATGTCACCACATTATCTATTCTCAACTTGGTTGTAGTGCTCCCAATATCAATAAAACATTGGTCTTATGAATCTAGGAAAAAATGTACCAAATTCATAAAGTATCCCTCTGCCATCTTCACTCCAATAGAGAGCAATTGGATTACAATCATATTGAAAGCATTTAAATGTTTGGTCATAGAACCACCATCCTCCATATTCAGGTATACAACTCATTTCTTAGAAATTCTTGTTTGCTAGTGATGCGGTTGAATAAATCTCACCTAGAGTCCACCGAAGGTTCATTGCAATAGTCTCTTTATGCACATGTATAATACTAATTTGGCCAAATAGAGGCTAATGAGACCATTAATTTTTATTTCCATTTTGATCCATCTTTATTGGGAAATAGAAGCATGCTTAGATGTAGATATTGTAGCTCATGTATCTCTATCCATGACCATATACTTCATTTTAGGTTTTCAAAGATCAAATTTTGTTCTTGAGGAATCCTTTATTTATCTCCCCCTAAATCTAAGATTAGTACATAAAAACGCTTATACCTAGCACCTAGAATATAAGGTGACTAGGCTTTAATACCAAATGAAAGAATGTATATATATAAAAAAAAATGTTTTCTACACCAATCTATATCAGGAGGTATGTGCAAATAAAGAAAGTGTGTTTATTTCTAAGAAAAAATATACAATATAACAATATACCATAACATAGTGATTTGAGTGAGGAAACCTTTCTGAGAGAATTTTCTGACTCTAAAAGGTTACAATACATTTTTAGAGTATAAGCCTTTATAAGAGTATCACCAACCAATGATCTAAAGTAATTTTGGTCACATAATAGTAGCTATAATATTCACTCAAAACCTCCTTCTTAAGTACCCAATAAATAGGAGATGCAATACATTAGAATATAAAATATAACTAAGAAAGCTAAAGCCACCCAAAATGTACTTCCAATATCCCTAGCCATAAATCCAACACCCAAATCCCAAGATGTGTCCATGGGCTAAAAGTAACATATTCCTTCCACATATCGTAAGCTTGTCATAATCCACACACTGGCTCGAACAATCTATTAAATCCATACACATGTGCAACTTGTAAAACACACAAACCTCTTTAAATGTGTATCAAATTATCGTTCTCAAAAGATTAAGAAAGAGATTAAAAAAAGAAAAAAATTGAACCATGCAAGTAGAGGGGGTAGAAATTAGCAATTTAATAATATAAGAGATTTTATAATAGATATTTAAATTGTGGTTAAAGGACAAGGTATAGTAGTCTGGTTCCTTGATCACATGGGAAACTAAGTAAAACATTAGGCCTCAAATACAAATACATTTTCAAGTCAAACTATGAGACCTAAGCATGCATTTGAAAAGTATAAATTTTGTACTATAACATTTGAAATACACACCTATATGCATTGGAAACATTCATGACTAAGTATACTTAAAGATTCAAAACTAAAAAATATAAATACATATGATATATTAAGGACTTATTTGTTTAGAGAAACTTTGAAATAGTTTTAAAAATCCTTACAAGGGCAAACTGACTAAAATGGCACCAACTATCAAATTACACCAACTATCAAATGGCACCTCAATGTTACATGTGGAAAATTTATCCCTTGAAATCACATTTGTAGCTATGGAGACACTTGTATCATGAAGAGGAATCTACATTCAACACCATTATGCCCATAAAGTGGGCATACCACAAACCATAATTTTTTTAGAACTTCCTAAACTCTTACCTTACATAATGTTGTATATGATAATCTATCATGTGCACTTATTGGCAATGCACATGTATATTATCATCACAATCACATTTCCTAGAAGTCAAGAAGAGGGAACAATGTAGTAGGGTGGGTGATCATCTTGGCATCATGTAAGGTAATAGTTTAGTAATTTATTAAGGAAAACTATGATTTGTGTTATGTCTACTTCATGGGTGTGATATTTGGTATCAAACCCAAGTTGCACATCACAATGGTTTTCTTATTAAAACCATATCAGGGGTAGTTGGAGTTACACTCCATGGGGAAATAAAATTATAGATTTTTTTTTCAAAATTGTCTCCTCATAATTTTTTTTTAAATGATTTCCATGTCTCTAACTCATTGCATATCCAATAATCTTACAATCACATTAAGGAATGATTGTGTTTACCCCATTTCTTCAACTAAAAACACATCCAAAAAACTCAAAACCATATAAAGTGTGGGTACTCATATACCCTAAAAATCCCCCAAGAAGGTTCCTACAACTTTACCCCAATACAAGAGATACTCTCGACTATTAAGAAAGCCTACCCCAACATTACAATCCCAACCCAATGACAACACAAAGAATGCACACCACTTTACAAACAATACACTTAGAACCATTTAACATACATTTAATAAAATCTTCACATAACTATAATACACAAAGCTATGAAAGCCTCCCAAAGAGGTAAATGTTTTTAGAAGATAGGTGAAAACTCCATTAAAAAATCCTTCCAAGTTTCTCCTTCACAACCAATCACTCTCTCTCAACTTCCCCAAACTCTCAACACCCTCAACACTCAACAATTGGAAAAATATGAACTCAAAAACGGTCCCCTTCTCTTCAAAATTGAGAATTAAATATAAATATCCCTCTTCTCATCTAGATAAATGTGAAGGAAAACACTTGTCACCTTTGTAATTGCTCTTCAAAAATAATTCTAAGCATCTTGATCACTCATATGTGAGCAATCTTCATGGGACCACTTCTTTTTTTCATCAATCTTGTCTCTTGATTGTGTGAGAGAGGTAGTGGAGGAATCTATTCCTCATTCAATATCATTCCATGTGTAGCACTAAAGCATTCTCAAACCAAGACTTGACCAAACATGTTTAAAATATTCATAATTACAAATGGTCAGAGAAATAGGCTCAAAACCCACACATGAATTAATCTACACCCTCCAAAAGAGCCCTAACACCTAGTTCTATCATCTAGGACCTTAAGAATCACAAACTGAGATGAATTAATCTACCCCCTCCAAAAGAGCCTTAAGAACTAGTTCTATCATATAGTCATGTTGGTGATTTGGGTTAGCATCATCCCTCATTGGGGGTTGTTGGTTCTTTGTCTGCTAAGGAGCCTGGTTTAAAAAAAGAAGTTAGTGGAGACAAATCCTTTCCCTATCTCCAAGTCTATTTCTATCTCTTTGGAGGCAGATACGGTGGAAGAAATTGATCAAGCCACCTCTGTTTTCTCTTCTCACAGTTTGATCTGCAGATTCAGGGGTTTTTGGCCTAGTCTCTCAAAGTTACATGCCTGGATCTCCCAATAGTGAGAACCTATTATTACTAGTACTGTCCATATTTTCCCTTTGGCTAAATGATTTTTTATTGCTAAGTTTGATAATGTTGTGGATATAAATACGATCTTATGTGATCATTTCTTTAACTAGGAGGATCGCTTCATGTTGATGGTCAAACCATCACATCCAAATTTCAACCCTTCTTCAGAAACATTCAATAAGATGCCCATTTGGATTAGACTTCCCAACCCCCTTCATATTTGGGTGGATTCTCTTCTTAAGGAAGTGGGTGGGGCCCTAGGGGATTTTTTGATGGTGGATGAGGATTCCTCTCATATTTACCATTCAACATTTGCAAGGATTTTGTTGGATATTGATGTCTCTAAGGGGCTTCCTGAGGAGATTTAGCTTTTCTCTCCTAAGGGTTGTTGGATTAAACCATTGGAATATGAAGGGATTCCCTTCATGTATAAGGGGTGTTTTAGAACTGGTCATGTGGAGGCTAAGTGCATTCTGGAGAAATCTAAGAGGGCCACTTCCTTGTGGAAAAGTGTGTATGTCCAACATTATACAGTTTACAAGAACTCTTCCCAGAGGAGCTTCTCTTAGGTCATTGTGGAGGAGGTTATTATGCCTCCTATTGATGCCAATGTGAGGCATGTTTTTGGTACAGTTTATGGGATATTTGAGACTAGAGGTCCTATTTTGTCTGTCTCAGAATTATTGTGATAGGGATCCTATTGTTGAGAGTGTTGTAGGTGATATCCCTCTGGAAGTCACTGGCCCTATCTCTCAGCTGGTAACTTGTTCTCCTGACAATGTTGCAAATGTTGTCTCCTTGAACCCTTTGGTGGATGTTGGTCGTATCTCCAGTTTTGCTCAGTGTGCCCCTATTGTTAGGTCCTTTGAGCTATTTTTTGGCTTGGCGGATCTGGCAGCTATGGTGGAAGAGGGCTGAATTATAGTAAAAGGAAAAAATTATAAGAGGTCCTCGCCCTCTTTTGACATTACCCTTTGATCCCACAAGAAACCGGGTAAAGGAAAATCATAATCTTTTCAGGTGGCATGTTGATCTTTTCATGTTGTGTTTGTTCCAAGTTGGGGGAGCCTATTGTTAAAACCTTATTATTGGTCTTGGTCCGTCTCTTGTTGTGTGCTCTCTTTGAATTTATTTCATGACCTTTTTGTATTGGTTTTTGGGTCCCCTCAAAACCTATTTTTCACTTTATCAAAAAAAATTCAAATCCACATAAAATTTTTAAAAAATATAAGATTCAATTTTGATACCCAATGTTATATCCCTTGCTAAATGATGGAGAAAGATGATTTTTCTACTCAAGGAATATTGTCAAACAAGTTGCATACAATCTGAAAAATATCATAAACGAACTGCAAACCGAATATATATAACATATGATAGGCCAAACACATCAAATTTGCATCATATAGGATATTGGCATTTTGTCGAACACTTTCCATATATGACTCATAAAATACAAGGCTGAAGTATATGCTGCTGCAAATGAATTATGATTTTTATTTCAGACCCTCAGTGATTGACAAAAAAACTTATTGATGCAAAACATGCAAGCTAGAATTAATCAAATGCAAATGAAAAAACCTGGAATCCGATTGCAGTCTTTGGTGAACACCAAAATTGGGACACAGCTCACTGAAATATGACTCAAATTGGATTTTAACCTTAACACAATGCACCAAGACCTTCAGACATTTTACTGTTCACGGTACTGTAGCATTACTGTTCACGCGGGTACTATAGCATAACACTATTCACAGCTACTGTAGCAAAATCACTATTCACGTCTACTGTAGCAACTATTAAATAAATAAAATCTAATATAGAATGGCTGCCAAGAATGAATCTCCAAGTTTGTTGTACATTTACCTTCAAATCCTTCAAAACCTAGATGGAATTCTTCACTTTTAAGCACAAATAGAACTCCTAAATGAATCTCTCTTGAATGTCAAATTCACTAGATATTTCACCAACTCAAATGGCTACAACACTGAAGATTTTCCGCTCTCCAATGGCGGCTGCAAGTAGAAACCCTCGTTCTCCAAGCAAGAGAAAAAATCAACCAAAGTTCAATAATAATCATAAACATAATCAGAATGAGCTCTTAAGTCTCTTTTATTCTTTTCTTGTGGGAGCTCAAACACTTTCCTGGCCAATGTGGGATAAAAGCTATATTACCACTTTTTAATTCTTTTCACTTAAAAATCTATAGTTGGTGCGCAAATAATTCTTTTAAAATTAATTATTTACATGGCCCCATCTATGATAAATTGACCCTTCACTTAAGTGACTTAAGTTATAATATAAAATTATATTACAAATTTACAATAAAAGCTCAAAACTATTAATATTTATTTTAACCAAATAAATATTAATATCTCCATTATTACTCATCATCTTTGCACGCCGTCTGAACTGGAGGTTGACATGATCAAGATGCATACAACCATACCCCATTTCTAAAAATAGAAGGGGTCCCTCACTAACCTCCTAAAGACTTACTATAAATAGCAATTACTGCATACGGAGTCCTGGAGACCTCAAACGAAAGCCAAACCTACAAAACCCTAGCCAATGAAGAAGATGCATCCCTCAAAGGATCCTCTAACCAACCTCATTAGCCTACGAGGGACAAAATAATAAGCTAATCCCTCAAACTCTGATGCTCATGAAAATGGGGACATTATAGTCTGCCCTCCCTGAAATTGCTTGTCCTCAAACAATCTCCATTGTTGAGAAACTTCACTGAACAAAGAAAAACAAAGGAAGACTGAGAACTGTCCCACACTGAGACACAACTGCAACACCGGTACAACCACGACTGAACATAGGTGATCAACAATTCATCTATCCAACTCTACACACTGAAACTGTGCATCTAAAAAAGACCATGTACATGTGGATCAAAAGTAACACTGTCAATAACCCAAACCATGTACACACCACAATACTCTCCAGTGAACCCAGACTGAATTCTCGATGCACATGTAGGATCCAAAAGCACACTGAAGAGTGTCCAACCAAATATACTTGGATCCCAAATCCAAAATAGAAGTCTGCAAAGAAGAATACTCCCTGACCTCTGTGGCTCAACACTGATCACAACTTTATCATACCATAAGTGGTGAAGCAAACCTATGGGACCCATCCAACTTGCAATACTAACCCTACCAACACCTAGATCCCAGTATAAGCAAAACACACGTCAATCCACTGTAAGGAAACAAGGATGTTTGGAATCACCTGCTACACCAAATATCCCCCGATACTCTACTAGTTACCCATGGGTATGAAATCCAACTATACTCCAAAGATAATAACTACCAAAGGTGTCTGTATCACAACCACAATATCTATCCTCCATTTAACTGCCATGGATGTACTGACTCTACAAGTAGTCTCTCAGCAACTTGAAAATACTAACTCCATCAACTGAAGCTGGCATATACCCATCCCAAAAAGGATGGTATGACTCCAGAGCCAATCCACATCGATGCATAATCAAGTCCTCAACATGTGGATCAAAGGAAAAATGATGAACACTCCTCACTGTATAGTTACAGTAAAAGGCTCCATTCTTTGTCAAAGACTCATCACTGACAAATCTAGAATAAGAAGATGGTTCCAAACTCTGGCCTTGAATTGTTAATTGGGTAGATGTGATGCCAAATCTCTCTGCATACCCAATAATGTACTCTCGGTCATGAAACAAGTGAAGGTATTATAATTTAAATGCCTCTAATGCACTCTAGATGAACTTCAAATCAGGAATATGAGTACCAACCTCGGCCCCATATTGTCTCTCCTCAAACCCTTCTCTTCAAAGAAGGTACTCAACATACTTATGTGTATAGTCAAAACGAGATAAGGTTGAATCAACCTTCTCTCCAAAAGCCCTTAACTGATCCCTCCATCTCTGTGGCTCAACAATCTATCGAACATAATCAATTGCATGAGATGAAATAACATTATTGTTTCCAGAGGAAGGAAACAACCAAACATGATGTTGAAAATGTTGTTTGGAAAGCTACAATGGAAATAATTATTGTTTTGTCATTGATGTCAAACCTTAACTGGTGAGACTATTGCTATCTATTTGAGTACCATATCTATTGATTGATAGAGGAGATTTAACAAGAAGACCAAGAAGAATGGTTGAGTTATGAGGAATTAAAAAGGGTACTTTATCAGTTGGCACATCGGCAAAGTGATATGTTGTTTATCTTTCACTGACAGTTTACTGAGAACAATTTATGTTGAGCAAGTTTTGTGTTGGCTGAGCACCAATGTGTGTCGAGCATATTTTCTTGTATGTGTCGAGCGTCAGTAAATTGTCGAGGAACACAGTGTTGGTCGAGCAACAGTATTTTGATGATTGATGAGATTTAAGATCTCTGGCCGACATAGTTGATTTTATTGGGATATGTAAAGTTAATTAAGGATAAGCACGTTTGATCTACACTATGTAAATGCATGGGTAACCGTAATTAATGCATGGATCAAAGATTTAATTGGTGATTGTATTGGAGAAATAAATTAAATGTAATGATGGAAAGATCCATTGGATCTGACCTAACCTAAGATCTACGATCTTGATTAAGCGACAAAAGATGTATCTGACCTAGATAGAGAGGTATATGATAACCTCAAGGGGTTATTCATGAAGCAAGCCAAGAGAGAAGAATATGAAGAGTATGCAAGAAATATTGCATGGTTAATTGACTGACTGGAAAGATCTAAGCAAAGAAGGCTGAGCAGAGAAGTAGAGAGAGATTGCTTGAAGGATTTCCAAGCAGATCTGAAGATTGAAATGAGAATGGAGGCCACTCAGTGAATTAGCATTAGAGCTGAATCTGATATGGATTTGCAAAGTAAGTTGTATGAATCAGATCACACCTGCTGATTACTTTCTAACCCTTGTATAAGTTCAAATCCTTTAACTAGGTTGACCTAAAAGTCATTGTATAAATCCTTTGAGCAAGGTGACATTCATATTGGAATTTTCTAAGTCCTCTAACAAGGCCTCTCTTGACAGGGTGATTAAATCTTTAAACCAGGTCACATTTGACAGTGTGTTTTGTAACCTTTAACAAGGTTGGCTCCTAACAGAGCTCACTTCAAAAGAGTGAAAATTTTAGTAGCATGCTACTGGTGGTTTTTCCCACATTGGGTTTCCACGTTAATCATGGTGTCAAAGTGTGTGAATGTTTATGTTGTGTTTTACTGTTAAGTTTCTGCAAGCTTATTTCATTAGTACAATAAAACTACACACTTTTATGTTACTGCTGCCGAGCAAATCTGAATTGTTAAAATTGGTATGAAGTAATAAATGGGAACATCTAGACCCGAGGATAACTGATTCACCCCCCCTCTCAGTTATTCTAAATTCATTCTAACAATTGGTATCAGATCTTAGTCCTCTTGAAAAAGTTTGAAGGTACTTGGAGAAAAAGATCAAGATGTATAAAAGGGATGTACCAAAGTTGAACAAGGATAACTTTCCTGCATGGAAAAGTTTGATGAAATTTCACTTAGCTGGTGTTGGTGATTCTGCTAAATGTTGTGTTGATCAAGAATATGTAGCCCCTACAGGAACTCTCAATGCTACATAGTTAAGAGAAAAGCAAGAACATAATCAAGCAATGCTGGAGATTGCATCATCCTTGAACTATCATGAGTTTGAAGACATAAAGGACTGTACAAGCGCAAAGAAAATGTGGGATGCCCTTGAAACCATCTATGGAGGAGACACAAATGTGTTAAGAGCCAAATTTGAAAGCTTGAGAGGTAAGTTTGATGAAATGAAAATGCAAGAAGGAGAAAATATAGTTTCATATTATGGTAGGATAAAGGAAGTTGTAAATGCTATTAGAGAAGCTAAAGGAACTATTGATGATAACACCATCATGAGAAAGGTACTGAGAAAACTTCTTCCTATTTATGCTATTAGAGTATCCACAATTCAAGAATTGAGATGTACTCCTAACAACAATTTGACTTTGGAAATTTTGGTAGGCAGAATTACTGCATTTGAAATGTCAAATTTTGATAACTATACTCCACAAGCCATTGAATCTGCATTCAAGTCCCAGATGGTCCTCAACAAATCAAACAAAGGAAAGAAATGTGTGGATAGTAACAACGACACTTCTGATGATGATCTAGAAGAACTTGAGGCACTTATGGCAAGAAGACTATCAAGAGGAAAAGGAAAATTCAAAGGTAAACTCCCTATTATCTATTTTTCATGTAACAAATTTGGTCATATTGCTGCAAGATGTCCTGATAAGAATGAAAAGATGAGAGAAGAGACAACAAGTATAAAAATAGAAAGGATGACTGAGACCTCAGGAAGTACAAGGATTACAAAGACAAAGGTAAGAAATCTTGCTATATAGCTGAAGAAGCTTCTGAAAATGAATTTGATAAATCTGATGAAAATGATATAGAAGTTGTGTATGTTGCAATGAAAGATGATTCTGATGATGATGAGAAAACTGCACTAATTTCTTCTATAAGCAAAGGTGATCATTGGATTATTGATAGTGGTTGCTCACATCATATGACCAGTGATAAAGATAAATTTGAAACCTTAGATCAGTGTAAAGGTGGTTATGTTAAATTTGAAAATGATACACCATGTTGTATCAAACGGAAAGGATCAATTCAATTGACTAACAAAATTAGATGTGATGATGTATATTGGGTTGATGATCTTAAGTATAACTTATTGAGTGTTTCACAGCTGAATACTTCTGGTTACAGAGTTGAATTCCATCACAGGAAAGAAAAGATCTATGATACCAATGGAGAATTAGTTGGAGGTGGTGAGCAGACAAAAGGTAATCTATTTTATCTAGACTTAGCTGATGAGACATGCTTGTTTGCACAATATAGTGATGTTTGGTTATTCCATAAAAGGTTGTGTCATGTAAACTTTGATAACTTGGTAAGCATAAGCAAATTGAAAAAAGTTAGAGGGCTTCCTAAGTTAAAGAAACCTGAAAATGCAATGTGTACGCAATGTCAATTGGGAAAGATGACTAAATCTAGTTTTAAGAGAAAAACTCATACTTCTAAGGAAATTCTGGAATTGGTTCATACTGACCTTTGTGGACCTATTGGTGAGAAAAGTTACTGGGGAGACAAATATTTTATTTTATTTGTTGATGATTACTCAAGAATGATGACTATTATGTTTCTTAAGGAAAAATCTGATGCATTCCAGTTGTTTAAGTGGTACTTGGAAAAAGTTGAAAAGGAGACAGGTAAGAGTCTAAAATGTCTGAGATCTGACAGAGGAGGCGAGTTTATTTCTAACGAGTTTAACAAGTTTTGCAATGACAGAGGAATAAAGAGACAGATGTCTACTCCTAGGACTCCACCACAGAATGGTATAGCTGATAGAAGAAATCAATCTATCATGGATTGTGCTAGAACACTAATGATGGAGAAAAATGTTGCATAGAAATATTGGAGAGAAGTTGTAAGTACATCAGTTTATACCCTGAACAGAGTACAAGTCAAGAAAGGTACAAATACTACACCTTATGAGCTATGGTATGGATATGCACCTAGTGTAAGCTACTTTATAGTTTTTGGAAGTAGATGTTTCATACTGAAGGATAACATAAATGGAAAACTTGATGCTAAAGGTGAGGAAGGCATATTTATTGGATATTCAACTAAGAGTAAGGCATATAAGTGTTTGAATTCTAACACTAACAAAATTGTGGAAAGCGCAAATGTTAGAATTGATGAATATGGAGAAAGAAATGAAGAAGAAATCATGACTGAGCCTGAGAGTTACAAATCATTCACCTATCCTAATGAGGTAGATTCTAACGAATTACCTGAAACTGAAGTTGCCAAGCAACAATCTGCACCTGCCGAGTCATAGAATGAAATTGTCGAGCAACAGGAGGTGACTACCGAGCTATTTGATGGAGATGTCAAGTCACAGATTCAACCTGAATTAAACATGAATGATCAATCTGAAGCACATAAAGAACCTACTTTGGAAAATTATGTTAGAAGGCACCATAAAATTGATCAATCCATAGGAGAAAAGGATTCTGCAGTCATGGCAAGAAGAAAATTAAGAGAAGATACCTACTTGTTATGTGACTTTGAACCTAAAATAGTAAAATATGCTTTAGACAATGAAGAATGGATTCAAGCCATGAACGAAGAGATTGAACAGATTGAAAAGAACAATACTTGGACACTTCTACCTAGGCCGAATGATAAATTTAAACTCAGAGTTTATACTGATTCTGATTGGGCTGGAAATGTTGATGATAGAAAAAGCACCACAGGAGGAGCATTTGTTTTGGGAAAAATATTAGTTTCACGGACAAGCAAGAAACATAACTACACCTCACAATCTACAGCTAAAGCCGAGTATGTGGCAATAGCAGTTAATTGCTCTAATATTGTATGGTTGAAGATATTACTGAAAGGTATGAAAGAAGAGATCACAGAACCAGTTGTCATATATTATGATAACATGAGTGCCATTAATATTTCAAAGAACCCTGTAATGCACTCTAAGACAAAGCATATAGCTATCAAGTATCATTATTTGAGGGAGTTAGTTCAGAAGATGGAAGTGAGACTGGAATATGTGAACACTAAGGAACAGTTAGCAGACATATTTACAAAGGCACTACCCAAGGATGCTCATGAGTATCTGTGAGGTAAATTGGGGTTAATTCCCCTAACTGAAGCTAATTAGTTCAGAATGGTACTGTTGCATCAAATGTCATATTCATAATATTTTTCACATTGATGCATAGGCTGTCACACTTTAGGATGCTGCCTAAAGTTGTGAAAGACAGACAAGGACAAAAAGAAAATCAATCATAAGCAAGATGACAGGAACAACACGATACACAGTTTAGAATAGAAGAATCTGCATGATGAAGATGTCAACGTCTTTGGCATTGTTGTCAAAGAGGGAGAAGTTTACTGAAAGAAGGAGAATTATATTGAGAAAGATACCTAGAGAGTTTACTACTTAGAGAAAAAGAGATTGATGAACAGAAAAAGAAAGATATCAGTGTGATTACAGGCACAGCGGGAGTAGTGTTTTACAGATGAAAATTAGAATGAAGCTAAAGACATTAATGAATATTTGTTCATACCAAGGAACACAAGAAGACTTTTTGGATTGTATGGCAACTATGTTTGTAATATTATTGTTTTATTGTTTTGTGTTGCCATCAATGCCAAAGAGGGAGATTGTTGGAAATGTCATTTGGAAAGCTACAATGGAAATAATTATTTTTGTCATTGATGTCAAACCTTAACTAGTGAGACTATTGCTATCTGTTTGAGTACCATATCTATTGATTGATGGAGGAGATTTAACAAGAAGACCAAGAAGAATGGTTGAGTTATGAGGAACTAAAAAGGGTACTTTATCAGTTGGCACATTGGCAAAGTGATATGTTGTTTATCTTTCACTGATAGTTTACTAAGAAAATTTTATGTTGAGCAAGTTTTGTGTCGGTCGAGCACCAGTGTGTGCCAAGCATATTTTCTTGTATGTGTCGAGCGTCAGTAAATTTTTGAGGAACACAGTGTTGGCCGATCAACAATATTTTGATGATTGATTAGATTTAAGATCTCTGGCCGACATAGTTGATTTCATTGGGATATGTAAAGTTAATTAAGGATAAGCACGTTTGATCTACAATATGTAAATGCACGGGTAACCGTAATTAATGCATGGATCAAAGATATAATTGGTGATTGTATTAGAGAAATAAATTAAATGTAATGATGGAAAGATCCGTTGGATCTGACCTAACCTAAGATCTACGATCTTGATTAAGCAGAAAAAGATGTATCTAACCTAGATGGAGAGGTATATGATAACCTCAAGGGGTTATTCATGAAGCAAGCCAAGAGAGCAGAATATGAAGAGTATGCAAGAAGGATTGCATGGTTAATTGACTGACTGGCAAGGTCTAAGCAAAGAAGGCTGAGCAGAGAAGTAGAGAGAGATTGCTTGACAGATTTCCAAAAAGATCTAAAAATTGAAATGAGAATGGAGGCCACTCAGTGAATTAGCATTAGATCTGAATTGGATCTGGATTTGCAAAGTAAGTTGTATGAATCAGATCACACCTGCTAATTACTTTCTAACCATTGTATCAGTTCAAATCCTTTAACCAGGTTGACCTAACAGTCATTGTATAAATCCTTTGAGCAAGGTGACATTCAGATTGGAATGTTCTAAGTCCTCTAATAAGGCCACTCCTGATAGGGTGATTAAATCCTTTAACCAGGTCACATTTGACAGTGTGTTTTGTCACCTTTAACAAGGTTGGCTCCTAATAGAGCTCACTTTAGAAGAGTGAAAATTTTGGTAGCTTGTTACTAGTGGTTTTTTCCATATTGGGTTTCCACATTAAATCATGGTTTCAAAGTGTGTGAATGTTTATGTTGTGTTTTACTATTAAGTTTCTGCAAGCTTATTTCATTAGTACAAGAAAAGTGCACACTTTTATGTTACTGCTACTGAGCAAATCTAAATTGTTAAAATTGGTATAAAGTATTAAATGGGCACATCTGGACCTAAGGATAACTGATTCACCCCCCCTCTCAGTTATTCTAAATTCATTCTAACACATGAGATTCAATATCCCAGCTAGATGATACACTGCATATATCTCGTGAAGAAGATGGATTAGTGTCATGAATAATCACACAAATCACTGACAAATCCATCTCTACATCACAAGAACTCTCAATAACTTGATGCGCATCATCTATTAATGTGTTGACTATTAGAGAACCTGACACAACCAAAGGATCTCGATAAATCTCTACCAAGGTATTCATCCCAATTGTGTCCACAACACCTAAATATGTGAAGGATGTATCCACATCCTCACTACAACCCGTGGGTGTCAACTCATCACCAACAACCACTATAGAAAACTAAAGTGAATCTGTAGCTAGTGAAGATTGCACTCGGCTCAACTCCATGCTAACCTCATCCAACCATGATCGGGACTCTTGAAGAGCCAGCTTGGTGCTCTCCCATACCTCTATATTTGCCTCAAGCTCATGACTGAGATCATCAACCTCCTCTTCCTTCCCCTTCAATACATCATAACAAGTGCAACCCCACTCAAGAAGGTAATCTTTATCAGCTAATAACTGCAAGTAATTGTGTTTCATTATTCTGACAACCTCTCTTAATGAATGAATCTCTATCAGGGAAAGACCACTATTATTGTGCTCATCTGACATAGGAGCACCCCAACCAAATACAACTAACATATGATGGGTAACACCATAATTCTCTAAGGCTGTAGCAATCTGACTATCACTCACCTTCAACTGCCTAGTCGCATGATGCCTCTGAATAATCTGGCTCCCATGTAAGCTCTTTGACCCACAATTCATACTGTGATAGGAAGTTGTATCCATAATGCTCACCTCATGATCAAAATCATCATGTGTGCTATCATCAACCTACACATCAATAATTGAGACACTTCTACTAGGCACCTCAACAAGTGACTCATCTGATAAAGTGGAAATTACTTCTATATCAGTCTCCTCACACGCTCCCAATCCCCATGTAACTGCAAGTCCCTGCAAGTCATGATCCTGGGACCTATCACCATCTAATGAATTCTCTGATTCATTTTGTAAGGTCTGATATGAAAAATCAGACTCACTGCAACATGTGTCATCCTTATAAATATCATTAGTAGTACCCAAATCACAAGTACCCACATCATCCACCCATAAATCATTTTCTATCTCATGCTGATGCAAAAACATTGCGCTGCTATCATAGAAATCAGAATTTCTAGAACTCGCATTTTCCATGCAATCCGCAAAATTAACACTCTCATCATGCGAGTCAAAACTCAAGGTGGCACCAACAGCATCTTCTGTACTTGCTCTATCATCAACGCCATTAATAGGCTCAAACAAAGGATTGTTGTCATAAAAATTAGAATTTTTATCATGACTGATAACAACTTCTGGAGTGTTGAAAGTACCAACATTCTCCTCAATCTTGAAGTCATCATGAAGTGTCTTATGACCGACATCTTCCCTAATCTAAATCTGATTTTTAATCTCCATGGGATTAGCTACATGCTGGTCACTAGCTGCTGAAATTTCATTGTAAATATTTCTATATGTCTCACTAGTAGAGACCTCATGGTTCTCTTTCTTTCAGCTTTGTGAAGTAGACCCCTTAAAAAAGGAAGTCATATACTGTGCTAATTTGTCCATGGTTCTCAGGTGCGAAAGCAATTCATCTATCCTTTCCTAACTTTGTCTAAGCTTATCCAATTCTTTCATCAAGTTGTTCAACTGGTTTCTCTGTTTAATTGATCTCCTTGATTTTTTCATGACTGTACAACTGCAAGAGTGCTGGTCACTCAAAATAAATGTGCGAGCTCAATGATTCCCACCCCAACAAGATGGCAGGAAACCGCTCTGATACCAATGTAATATCCCTTGCTAAATGATGGAAAAAGAAGATTTTTCTACTCAAGGAATATTGTCAAACAAGTTGCATACAATCTGAAAAATACCATAAACAAATTGCAGACCAAATATATATAACATATGATAGGCCAAACACATCAAATTTGCATCATATAGGACATTGGCATTTTGTCAAACACTTTCAATACATGAATCAGAAAATACAAAGCTGAAGTATATACTGTTGCAAATGAATTTTGATTTCTATTTCAGACCCTCGATGATTGACAAACAAACTTATTTATGCAAAACATGCACGCTAGAATTAATCAAATGCAAATGAAGAAACCTGGAATCTGATCGCAGTCTTTGGTGAATACCAAAATTAGGACGCAGCTCATTGAAACATGACTCAAATTGGATCGCAGCCTTAACACAATGCACCAAGACCTTCAGGCATTCTACTGTTCACAGTACTGTAGCGTTACTGTTCACGCGGTACTGTAGCAGAACACTATTCACAGCTACTGTAGTAAAATCACTATTCATGACTACTGTAGCAATTATTAAATAGATAAAATCTGATATAGAATGGCTTCCAAGAATGAATCTCCAAGTTTGTTGTACATTTAGCTTCAAATCCTTCAAACCCTAAATGGAATTCTTCACTTTTAAGCACAAATAGAACTCATGAATGAAGCTCTCTTGAATGCCAAATTCACTGGATATTTCACCAACTCAAATGGCTGCAACACTGAAGATTTTCCATTCTCCAATGGCGGCTGCAAGTATAAACCCCCGTTCTCCAGGCAAGAGCAAAAATCAACCAAAGTTCAATAATAATCATAAACATAATCAGAATGATCTCTTAAGTCTCTTTTATTCTTTTCTTGTGGGAGCTCAAACACTTTCCTGGCCAATGTGGGATAAAAGATATATTCCCACTTTTTAATTCTTTTCACTTAAAACTCTATAGTTGGTGCGCAAATAAT
>MU228074.1:1058782-1091655 GCA_018584345.1 Thuja plicata
TTTTCCTTGATTTACTTGATATCTTGTTGTAACTGGCATGAAAGAAAAGGTACTAGTTGATAGGATCACCCTAAGAAATGTTGGTACCAAACTAGGATAGAAAATGCATTAACTTGTCCAAAAAGAAAATGATAAGATAGAAATTTGCAAATAGGAATAAGCCAACACTACCACAGAGGTGCTACAATCAAAGGGTGAATACCCTTAACACATATGGACCAGGAGGATGGTCTTACCCAAATTAAATTTGGAATTGAAATTGAAATTGTATGAAAGTGGATGGACAAGAGACTACCAAAACTCTCCAGGTATGTTATCAAAGAGTCTAAAGATTTATCTTTTCAACAAGGACGGTTTCTAACTCATCGAGTGCCAAGCAAGGGCACTTGTAGAATAAAGAATGCTAATTCAAGAGGTCAAACGCAAGAATCCAAAGCTAAACAAGCTTCTAACAACAGGGTAAGTAATCCAATCTAACCCGGATCAACCCAGAAAACTGAAAATGATGGGACAACAAGCTAAAATGGGCTCAAAAATGATAGCGACAGCTCACTGACAGGAAGTTTCATGCGAGGAAGGAAACAAAACTCAAATTTTGATTGTTTTAAATAACCAACTAGGTGCATCAACAGATTTTATCATGAATCAAGCATGCAAGATAGCAATCAGGGAGCTCAAGCAGTCAATGTCTTCAAACAATGAGCAAGGGACAAAGCAACCTTGTGCATGGACACAGATAGTGTCATAGTATTTCTACTCCTTAAAGATTCTACTTGTGTATGTTCTTGAAAATGTTTTAGCAGGCACGTAGAACACAACAACATCCTATCAAGCTATTTACAGGGATATACATAGCTCTTCTAAAGGGAGTCCTTGATATATGCAAGGTACGTGAGGCCTAAATCTGTAGATGAGAAGAATCCAAAATCACACAGCTAGGGGGAGACGGTAACCCAAATCTCCTCCTTCATTTCTCAAAGGTATAAAGTTATTTGAGGCTTAGCCAAGAGTGATATCAAACTCAATTCCCAAGAGAGATGTCTTTCAATTCACCACCCGCTATTTATACTCCGCCGGAACACAGGAGTTAAGGTCATCCCTTGAGGTGGTGTGTCCCCAAGCAGGCCTTCTAGAAATAAAAAGTAAATATTTCACTATCAAAAGTATTTAAAGCACTAAAGGTGGAGCACTTAACTCTTCAAGTAAACGTGAAGTGAATCCAAAAGTGGAGCATTTAACTCTTCAAGTGAATGTGAAGTGAGTCCACAAGGTGGAACATTTAACTCCTCACACAAACTTAAAGTGAGTCCACACCTTAGAAAACTAATGAGATCAAGAAAACATAAAAAGGGGGAGACTTTGTGGAACACTTAACGATCTTTTCAAGTAGACCCCTCCCCTATATATGAATGCTAGGATTGCATCCAAAGGGTGGAAATGAGGGGTGATTAGAATAAGCGATTCCAACAACCCAATTTAGCTAACAAGATCAATCAAAAGTACTCCAAAGTTACTTATCAATACTACTCACAAATGAAAAAGGGTTTGAACAATGGAATATTTAACTTTCCAAGTAAACATAGAGTGAGTCCACAAAGTGGTGCATTTAACTCCCTATGTAAACAAGGAATGAATCCATGCCCTCAATCACTCAAATGAGATATTTGATATTAGAACTAAGAATTACTTAAGGTTCAAACACAATCATTCACTTACACAAACTTGTATGAAAGCAAATCTATGTTCATTCATTTTCCATTAAGAGCATAAATTGAAATATGTTCTATGAAAGGATGTAAACACTCAAGCCAAACACATGAGAGGTTTATTTTTAATCCCAAAATCTAAATGTTGTAGAGATGTAACAAAATACCTCAAATCCAAGCTACGCGAATCGTTTTGTTGTTTATCCAAGCAAGTCCAAATCAGCAACAGCAACAACAAAACAAATCACAAAACCACTAGAAACAGTAAACATTAGTGGTTAGCATGAAAAATTAGAGATATAATTGATATAGCAATAAATAAAAAAAAGATCTCTACTGTGAAATCTTGTGCGAAGAAACACAGCGAACCGCGCGAAGATTCGCAGTGAACCGTACGAAGATGTACAGAATCCCGTGCGAAGATGTACAAAACCTCATGCAATAAAACACACGGAGCCGCGCGAAGAAACAAGATTAATTATATTAGGTGGGCGCCAAAAATGTGTGCTATAATTGTGTCACACTTTTATAAATCCTTACATTCAAGAACACTCAAGAATGAGGTCTCAAAAATTGATCCATAGCTCCCTAGGCATGGAGTGCAAGGGTTTTTAGAATGCTCTCAACTAGAGCTATGAAGCCTATAACCTTGCCAATAAATCATGCAATGGGAGATTCAATGAAGACAAAGGTAAGAATGCCAATATCCTCAAGAATCAAGAATGAAATGCAATGCAAGCTAAATTAAGATGAATATGCAAGCTAAGCTATAAAAATGAAAGAACAAGTATTACAAAACCTCTTAGTTAAGCTAGATGAATTAATCTAAAGCATAAAGGAAATCTAAGCTAAGAATGCCATGATAATGCAAGAAATGAAATTATGATAACATGTAGATGCAAAAGCCAAGAATGTTCCAAATCTTTAAAAAAAAGCTCCAAAGTGACCTAGTAAACTTGCAGCATAACATTAGCATCAAAACCTAAGATATGAAAATGAAGGAGAGAGCTCTCCTTTTATAAGAAATGAGATGAAATGGACCATTGAGATTAAGAGGCAAAAGTCTTAATCAAGGGCGGAGAAAAATGGAAGCTTGATCCTTGTGCACAAATATCCTCCAATAGGAAAATAAGAGTTGACTTTTGTGTCCTACATAAGACAAAAAGTGATTTTTCTCTTTTTATAAAATAAGAATAATGCTTTATTTGTGCAACATAGGATAAGAAGAAAAGTGGGGATTGTTTATTTAAATAAAAGAGGAGGAAATTCCTTTAATTAAATAAAGGCTTAGGATAAAGTGATTTTATTATTTAATTAAAAGAGATTTTTAATTAATTAAAAGAGAGCATGTTCTCTTAATTAAATAATATTTTTTATTTTTATTTTTTTCTCTTTTAAATTAAATAAGGCTCAAACCTTAGGAAATATTGAATTGATTATGATTTGATCCAGGAAATTGATATAATTGATATTGTTGATATTTAAAAATATTGATTCAGGGATTTGATAAATTGAGAAATGGGGCCCAAAGTCTAGGCGACCATTTTAGGGTGCATACAGACTCTAGTTATTCTATAATATACATTAGAAGTGTATTCATGTCTCATTAAGTTATCAACGCAAAGTTTGTCATCACTTACCTTGAGTTGTATTAACCTTTATTATGGTTATAAGAGAATATACCTTCAAGTTATTATAAATCTTTAAAATGAGTATTTTTAAAGTTTATAAAAAAAGAAGAGAATTGTTCATATAGTACCTTATATTCTTATAAAAGTTAAAGGAGGAGGAGGAGGAGGTTAATTTAAACCTATGAAACCACAATGATAAAAAAATGTTTTCCTATCGATATACTACAAAACATTAATTTTTGAACTTTAGATTTATTATTACTTGCATCAATTGTTAACATTATATGCTTTGTATTGTCATTGATGACAACTCATCGTGGCATTGATGTCAACTTGTTGAGGCTAAGGATTTGCTAAGATTGTGAAAGTTATAAACAAATGTATAATAATAGTATTAATTAATGTCAACTTGATGAGGTTGTGGAGTTGCAAAGATTGTGAAGGTGGTAAGAAGATGTATGATATGAGTATTTATTGATATTGAATGAGATTTGAAGGATTATTCATTGATGAAGAGGATTTGAAGGATCATTGATTGATGAATAGGATTTGAAGAATAATATGTAGAAAAGAGTATCTAATGAGTGATTTGTTGGGATGTGTGATTGAAGGACAATAAGTATTTTGCATTGTGTGTTCAAATGTTGCTCTAATGTTTTTATAATAGGGTAAGTGCACAAGGATGGGGGACCAAAATGATGTCACTCATATTTTTTGTCCCTCAAAAATCATATGAAATATTCTCTATATGTCTTGACATGCCAAGCCTTAGGTTTGGGAATACCAAACCTATTTTGCACAACCAAATAGGGCATACGCCAAATGTTCAACATTGAAAATTTACCTTTCCCTATGTATATATATATATTTTTTTCCTTTCTTACACTTTAAGTTATATCTCATATCTATATTGTTAGGATGTTTAAGAGTGGTTTCAGATCTCTAGGAGTTATAATTTAGATTCTAGATTTTTAAGATCACATAAATTTTTAGACTAAGTCAAAGTTTAGTAATCAACATGCTTGTATCAATATTATCTTTCTCTCTCTATCTCACTCTCTTTATCTCCCAAAACTCACTCACTCTCTCTCTCTCTCTAGGTGTCTCTATCACTCCTTTTCAACATTTCACTCTCTCCCTCTTTAACCCTCTCTTTCTCTTTGTTTTTCTCTCTCTCTAAAAAAGGTTCTTCCAATCGGTTCACAAGAACATCACAAAATGTGTCCAACACTTAACCAAATAGAAAATATATAGTCAATGATCATAATTCAACAAAATTGGGGTAGGACCCAATCCAAATCCAAAGTAGCACTTCTAGATTCCTCAAAATACTCCCTCAATCATCGTGGCCATTCATTTGCCCTGTATAATTGTTGTACTGTCTTCACATAACTTCAACATGTTGTAATTCTATCTAGCCAACTCCAAAAGCCAAGCAACCTTAATTGAAGGTCTATTCTATCTATCCCATAGTACACTCCTCTAAGTACACATAACTTAATCTGATGCATACAGTGCTCGCTGATCAAAGCTATGTGACTATACTCCATTAACTGCATCTTGGACTTAGTCATTTTTACATAACTAAATATTCAAAATTGAATTGTACATCAAGTGACCATGCAAATGAGTAGCATTGCCATAAATGACAACCTATAAGTTATGTTGATCAGGCCACTTGCCAACAATCTCCCCCTTTGGCATTGATGACAACACTTAGTGAAAAATGACTAAGTGCTCAATACCAAACTACTGACTAAGTGCATATCTTTCATATACATTATTCCCCCTTTGACATCAATGCCAAAGGTATACTAGAAATAGTATCTATATACATATTAAAATTTCATATCTTCTCACCAAAAAATCATACCATGTGAATTACATCTTGGAAAAAGGTTTCCAAGATCTCCGCCTCTAGTGTCTATGTTGTTACCAAGATCTGACCAACATGAATCAAACCATTCAAAGAAAAATAAGATATCTCAGCGGCCTTCAGTTCTGTAGGCATGTCTTCAGTAATAGATTTCTTCACTTTCTCCATATTTGAAAGGTATTTTTCTAGAATTGATAGTTTAGGAGTGATTAGACTCCTCAACACACCAAATCTTCCCAATACTCTCATTTTCTCAGTCTCAAGCACACTGATTTTGTCTAACAACCTGGACACTTCCTTATTCAAATTAGTGATAGTTTGTGAGGAGGGCCCACAACTCTTTACCAATCCATCTAAAGTCCTTTTTTCATTCTCAATGATGTTATCACACAACAATTCCTTTGCTAAGGATATGAAAGATGAATATGTAAACTAGGAATGAAAAATGAAAGAGTGGAAGGAGAAGATGAAGAATTAAGCATGCAAATAGATTTGAATTGTAAACCTGATTCCACCAAAAAATCTGAGAAACCAGAACATTGATTGACCTGTGATTCGAATTGTAGTCCAGAATAGTAGGTATAGGGTGCCTCTGAGGGTCAGGGGCAAGTAGGAAATACAAGGTGAATTTGACTCGCCTTATACCAAACAAATCCAATGAAACTTAAATTGACTATATATCACTGTCAAACTTTCCTGTGACTGTCTTTGCACTTGTGCCACCTGTCACCTACACAAAAAAATAAGAAATAGGTTGGGGAAAATGGGTTTTCCTTGGTCAAGCCCCAGTTTAGGAATTGACCTTGAAATTGAATTTAAAATGCTTGAAATGGAAAGGAAGCATGTTGTCAATAGAAAAGGTTTGATAAAGAGAGAGAGAGAGAGAGAGAGAGAGAGAGAGAGAGAGAGAGAGAGAGAGAGAGAGAGAGAGAGAGAGAGGTATTATACNAGAGAGAGAGAGAGAGAGAGAGAGAGAGAGAGAGAGAGAGAGAGAGAGAGAGAGAGAGAGAGAAGTATTATACCTCGATTATGCAAGTGCTTCTTGAAATGAAATCACAAGTGTTGATGCAATAACATGACTCCAAAAAGACTTGAAATGATTGATTACTCCTTAAACGCTTGATTGCTTGAATGCATGAATTTTCTTGGATTTTTTTATCATGAATTATATATATGGATGGATCTCAAAATGAGACAGGTAAAATTGCTTTTCTACCTCACCTAGCTAATTTGACACCCAAAACTTGAAGAAATTTGACTAGTATTAAAGATATCACTAAAAACTTAGGACCAATCTCCAAGTCAAATTTGGGCGCAAGCTATAGAGTATGGGTCAAGTTTGACTCGCCCTATAATATTTGACTTTCTAGGTATAACAGTAATTTTGGGTTTAAATTTAACTTGGGAGTCCATCAAGATATTTGGATTCCAAAATTATATACAAAGTTGGAGTTTGAAATTGAGATAAATACAAAAGGGCACGCATAATGAAATAGGACCTATGGATGCAAGATGAAATAAATGAGGGGAAAATAATTAAATGGGTTAACCTATAATCAAGGGCCCTCATAGAAATTAAACTAGGAGAAGGCTTATATTAGAATATTTATTTAATTAAATGTATAACAAAGTTCTATGATGCATGGAAAAATGAGCATACACTAAAATAAGCGCTAAACAAGTATAAATTGTATACCTTAGCAAGGTGCTTGAAATTTATGATGCTACACGTGTATAGTCAACACCTTGTGCACTAAAAAGGAATCCCTCATAAAAAGTGTTTCCTCCATTTGTTGTTAACAACCTTGAAAAACTAGATCCAAATTCCAATAGAATGTAGAAACAGGCAATGTGTGTGAAAATTGTCAAGTGAATATTTTGCAATCGATTTTATTCAACTAATTATAAAATGATAGTTTCAACTATAGTGTATGAGACATGGTCTCTCCTCTTTGTAAGGGGAGGATCCCTTTGTTTATTTCTACTAAAAAACTTAACATTGAACTAAGATTATTTACACTACAGTAGCAATAGGGTGTTACCTTCACCATATTCTCTTCTTTAAGAATAGGTTCACTTTCCTTCATCATATTATCTTTCTTCAGAAGAAATGATATTTTATTACAACAATCTTTCAATTACAATCTAGAAGGGTTAGTAATCAAGAATCTCAATGCTCAAATACTTTTCATCACTTCTTATAGAGTTTCAAAAAAAAAGATGAAATATATGTGTATCTAAAAGACTCTAGCATACACTACACTTTAATCACACAAATATAGAGGATAAAATTAACTCAAAGACTACAAGTTGTCTCTATCTTGAGCATATAATACTAGCTCCAAACATAATAAGTATTCCAAAGACTACAAGATCAAGTTTGAAATCATGACATTAACTCTAAACACAATAAGCAGCTCAAAGACTACAAGATTCGGTTTAAATCTCTTTTAGATAACATCACAATACTCACAGAGAATGATAGAGAAATGGTCATGACGGCCATGGACGAGTTTCATACCCCACGCAAGATAGAGTTATAGGGAGAATATCAGTTTGAGATGGCCTTTCAATAGGAAAGGTATGTTAAACTAGAGTCAAAACAGGTTTTTACAACCCTTTAAAGGACATGGAAGGCTCTAGGGAATTAGAACACTTGTTATTTCAAGGTGAATCTTGGTGGCCAAAACACAAGAAATCATATTTGTAGGAATATTGTTGGTTTTCTAAGTTTAGATGCGGGGCCTCGTGTGGATTTTAATCAGATCCAAGAAAATTTTTGGCAGCCAAAGACAATTGTTCTGCTAGGGAGACCAATAGAGGTAAGCCCTAACTTGGAGCACTATAGTGTTGTGTCTATAATGATTGATAATGGGGAATGAGGCGATTATGTTCAGTTCTATAAAGAGAAAGCTTTCATAATAAAGTGGGGTGGTTCATGGATGGATTTTTAAAGATAGGGGCTTGGTGTCATGTGCATTGGGGATGGATTTTTTGAGTAGAAAATCCTTACAAATGGTTTCTATATGGTCATTAGTCTAATGGCTCAGGATAAAGCCTGGATTTTCAATAGTGGCATTTTTTTATGGATGGAAAAGGGTTCTATATCAAGGAGTGCAATCCAAACTTTAACCCTATGGATGAAACTGTGAGCATTGTTCCTATCTGGGTTAAACTCTCCAATCTCCCTTTTGAACTCAAACATATTGGTAATAAACTGGGTGAGTTTAGAAGATCCAAAAAAGTGATTGATAATTCTGAATTCAACATGTATTCACGATTATGGCTGAACTGGAAAACCATCCATGAAATCCCAGACATGATTGAACTAAGAACATGGTTAGGAGTGTGGAAACAAAGGATCATCATTGAAGAGGTCATGGAATCATGTTCAAAATGAAAAGAAGGTGTGCACCTAGTGGGGGCTTGTCAACGTGAATCAAAAGGTAAAATTTGTTATTCCAACTACACATTGAAGTTGTCATTAGTTATCAAGCATACATAATAGTCAGCCGTTGATAGAGTCAACACAAGCAAGTTAGTTTATATCACCAAAGTGCAGAGTTGACCAAGAGCACTGATCACACCCACAGTTAACCAAGTACAGTGATACTCGAGTAAATAGACTATACCGAGTACAGACAACCCCGAGCTACACAAGCATAATCGAGATACACAGTATACACCGAACACCAAGGAACAACATTAACCAAGTGGAATAGAGTCCACATAAAAGTTTGTAAAGGCTCATTATTCTATGTAACAACTTTTGAGCCGACCTAGATAACAGTTTACATGATCGAGGAGGACATTAATTATAGATTTACAACATTAATTGTTTATGTATCCTATATTTATTTGATCAATGTATATTTTGTACACCGTTGATCTTAGGGTAAAGATGTAAATGTTGAACCCTAATTAGGTCAAATAATTTGATATATAATTGTATAGATGTCAATTTTTGTATAGATGTTGATCAAGCGATGATCAAGTAGCCACCATACTACAGACATCAGAGATCAGACAAGGGATTCAAGGAAAGAGACCACATTGCAGTATTCAGTTTATGAAACTAAGGCAAGGCTACCGAGAAGAACATAGCATAAGGTATTATCATTCACATTGAGGTGATATGTTTTATATGAACTTAATGGATCTGTATCAACAATTTTGAGATTGTATATGTTTCAGATCAACTTTCTGTTACTCTCTAACAATTATAATAGATTCTAAATCTCTTAACAGAGTAGACTTAACCGTCTTAAATTGTAAATCTCTTAACCAAGTGGAAACATAGATTGTGTTGCTAAATCCTCACACGGGGTAGATCTAGTTGATCTTTTTGTTACTCCTAACAGGGTAAGATCATCAAAAGTGATCATTTTTGTAAAGCTTTAACATGCTATTTTTATTACTGCAGTAGTGAAGTTTTGTGGGTCTCATCCCCACCACAGTTTTTACCTTCTAACAGGGGTTTTCTGTGATACCAAAATACTAGTGTCAAGAGTAATTAATTTTTTGTATGTGTAATGTTTATTTTACACACATTTATCTTTCAACAATGATACTATATGTTTGGATTAAGCAATCTACTCATTTGGTTAATACAATACAGTGACTGCAAAGATTTGTCTAAAAGTTTTTAAGGGTACTGATTCACCCCTCCCCTCTCAGTACACATCCTTTCCATTATCTTAACATTGGGCCAAAAATTGGTATCATAGCATATTCTCTTATTTTTAAGGTTTAACAACTAAAGAGAAAAGATCTTACAATGTAAAGGTATACACTTGACAAAACTATTGAGAATCATAAGTTACAACAGTAGATCTATGTTGAACAGTTCAAGGAAGCCAAAGAGAAACTCAGGGAGATGCTGATTAAGAGAAAGGACATGATACTTCATTTTTGTGAGATTGATTATCATGAAGAAGAGATTCATGACCCATTTGATACATATGGATTTGAATCTAGTAGCACATATGATGCATCTGAAGGAATAATATCAAATCTAACTGAGAGCAATCAACAACTTACTGAACAAGTGAAAGCACTACAGATCATACAAGATACACAAATGGTTAGAATGGTTGAAGTCTTGTATGATGAAAAGAAAGTTGAACAAGATAGAAACATGGCTATTGATGACAGATGACAGATGACTGAAAAGTTACAAGAGAAAGTAACTGAGATATCTAGACTTATTGAACACTACTTTGAGATCACCAATCAAGTGGTTGCTATAAATTATGAGGCTAACCGAGTGAATATTGAACTTACAAAAAGAATAGATGATATTGGTGTAATGAAAGAAGAAAATGAGAAACTGAGAAATGAAGTGAAGATGTTACAACAACATAATGAAGTGGTTAAGAGATATGAAGAAATCACTAAGAGAATGGATGAATTTATGAACCATCAAATAAGACTGAATAACAATACTGGATTAGGGTATACTAAGCAAGGTGAATTGTCAAATCAAGCTGAACAAAGGAATGTCTACTCAGATCCTAAGCTGAAGAAGCCCTCTTTCCATCACTGTGGAAAACCAGACCACACATCAAATGTTTGCATAAGCAAAACAAAAGGTATTCCTAGAAGCCCTCCTAAATTTAATGGTATTTTCTATAACTATAATAAGCATGGACATCAGGCACATGAGTGTACATCCAAGTTGAACAAACCACAAAAGAAAAAATACATGGATAAATACTGTCAAAATTGCAACATGAATGGTCACACAACTCAAGCATGCAGAAAGAACACAAAGGAGATCTGGAAGCCTAAAGGACAAGAATTGGTAAACTAACTAAGAAGACAAGGCAATGCTTATACATGGGATTACAAAACTTGGAGAAATTGTGAATCATGTGGTAAATATGGACATATAGTAGAAAACTGTATGAGACTATCACAAATCAAAACTAGGAATTGGTCAAACTCTGGAATAGTATGTTCTCACTGTCAGAAAGTCGGTCACTTAAGCACAGATTGTACAGACCGAATAAACACTTATGGGAATGGAAATACAATTGATAAAATTGTGAGGATCAGGAATCAAATGTGGAGAAAAGCATCAAATGATAATGCAGGACCAAGCACAATAGTCGGTGACACCTCATCCAATGGGTTAGGTAGCTCCACCATCTCCAACTAAGCAATACAAGCAGGTATGGAACTATGTTTTGAAATGCTATATCTTACATCAGTTCCTATATTTTTTGAACATATGCCAAATCAACATGAATAAAGATGCATTGTGGCATTACATATTTGATTTCTATGATCTAGTCATGTCAGTTAATATGTACCGAGTTAAAACTATCAGTCGGTGAAAATAAGAAGAGTTTACCAAGTTTCTATGGTAACCGAGTATATAGTATACTCACCGAGATGAAGAATTGATAGTGTTAACCAAGCATATCATTTTTTCAATGAGTGGTTGGTGAAGCACATTAATTTCACCGCCCTAACTTATTTACTATAAATTTAGTCGATGTGAGCTCACTTGTTCACAATGCGATCACGGAGCTAAACAAAGAACAAAGAGCTAAAGTGTAGAAACATATTTCTGAGCAGTCTACAGAGATTTTAGCAGATTTCTAAGTATATAGAGGTTAGTTATTGAGCATTCTTCCCTTACCGTGTCATTCAAGCACATTTTGTGGAAGCCCTAAATATTCAAAATCATGGCATCTTCATCCCAAAAAACAAAAGAAAAAATGGATAAGGAAAAGAAGGTTGTTTTGGTGAAGAAATCCACCTACATGGAACCTAACTACAAGATCCATCCACAAGTTGTAGCACAACCGAATAATCAAGGTGCATTCTCATCTATTCCGCCTAGGGTTTTGCTAGTGCAAGACGTTCATGCGTATATACATTGCAAGATAGGAGAAATTAGAGATTTTGAACTTATGTCAACCTATCAATCATTGTGCATAGGTGGAAAAATGAAAGAAGACCACAAACACTTAGAGGTTAAAGGGTTAACTCATGCCCTAGATTTCCCGAAGGTCTTTTGGAATGAGTGGATCCTCATTGTACTTAGTCGAGTACATGAAGGGAAGTTATGGTTGGATGGACCTAAGAAGATATCCAGGGATGTCATTCATGCAGTTACAGGATATCTAATATGTGACAAAGCCAAAGCCCTAAGACACCTATCGAGAACCGAGTTGGAGAACCTTACATTAGCCGAGTGGGATGGTAGAGGCTTGAAGGTCAACTTCATCAAGGATGATGAATTGAGATTCGGTGCTTATGCCATTGGGTATAAGATATTTCAATCTAGCAGGCCTAACAACGTACCATGTGGAGCTGTGGATATAGCTTACAAGATAGTGAAGAAGGGTCTACAATTGGATCTTTCTGAGCTATTATAGATGCAATTTGAGGAGAATATGAGAACCATCAGAACAACAAAAAAATACCTCTAAGTTCGGTTCCTTATTACTTTGCATATTCTTCTACATACAAAATTAATTTCTATCGATTGGTAAAGTTAAATGGAAGACAGATAGACCGGTTACAGTACAGATAGATGAAATGATTACAAGCCTAGGAGAGAATTTTGAGCCAGTAATGAATGATTAATTTTCTAAATTTAAGGCTATAATGGAGAAGAGATCCCGGATTCCACCACATCTTGTAGATAAATACCAAGACAATATTTGTTTTGTAGTAGATATAGATACAACATTGATAAAAGCAGCATATCCGAGGACTGCATGGATACCTCCAATGGAATATGAATTGAATATTTATGTTGCTACAGAGGCTATTGAAAATTTTCTAAATGAGCCTGTTGACAATTCGACCATGATATTTGGCACTTATGAGGAGGCAAGGACCCAAATACAAATTCAATTACAAGTACAATAGTTGGGTAAAAAAAAGACCAAAATAGTAAAAATATCAAAAATGAAACTTGCTATAACTGAAGAAGAGTTGGATAACTTTGAAGAGGAAATCGGGCATCAGACCTCAGTCGGTCAAGCAAATGAACCAGATCATGACAGAGATGCCACCGAGTCAGATGACAGACCAGTTGAGGCATCTAAGGCCACAAAGAGAAAAAGTACAAAGAATGTATCTCCACCTCCTACAAGCGCACAATCGGTGACCAGTGATTTACCACCTTTGAAGAAAGGTGTAACTAAAATTACAAGGCCCTCACCAAAATTTACTTATTAGACAAGGAAATAGAAGGGCACAACCGAGAATCCTACACCGAGACAACGAAAGAGGAGATATCTATGAAACAAAGATGACAAGGATGATTCTGATGAAAATCTAGAACAATTCAAGGTTGTACACAATAAGCCATCACAATCTATTGATGAGATTGCAGAGATAATAAAGACAACCGAACAATTAGGACATTCGAAGATACAAACATATGAAGATCTATCTACCAAGAACAAGGAGAAACTTGAAGAAGCAATAATAGGTATGATGATCAGCCTGAAACAAGTTCCAATTGAGTTTGCTACTTCTGTTACATCAAAATTGTATGATAAAATATCATCAAGATGGTCATATGCACTACAAACTGAGAAACAAATGAGAGAGGTCGCTCTCAGTCTTATTAAATCAGATTATACAATTGAGAAGATAGGCAGTCTGATGAAGAAGTATGCCAAAGAATTTCATAAGAAGGAAAGGACATTGAATATCTTGCAAGGAAACTTGAAGGAAGTGGATATTGAGAACACTCAAATATTGAACAAATTGCTAAATCCATCTAAGGACACCTAGGACACCGAGGAAATAAGTGATGTTGCATCTACTGAACCAAGTACAGAACCTATGACAGTTGTTGATGCAATAGTTGATAATGTGTTAGATGGTATTCCTGAATTCCCGATCAATTTTGATCACCCGGATATCACAATCACTGATGTAACCAAACGATATCTAGATGAAAAGGCTAAAGAAGATGAATCTATCGGTGCAACTGAGACTATTGATAAGAAAGATACATCAGAGGTCGCCCAAGCTGCTACACTAGGCCAATTACCCATTTTGGTTAAGGAAATTGAGATTAAGACCAAAGCACAGGAAAAGACACCCGAGCAGGCAACAGATACAAATGAAGATCAGGGTGAAGAACACGGTAAAGAGATCAAGCATAGTGGTGAAACCAAACAAGATGATACTCAAAAATATTTCACTGGTGCTACTGCAGAAGAGAAAGGTTAAGGTATTACAATGAATCCTGACAAGACAATAGATTTATCTACTACAGACACAAGGTCAGTTATCGAGGCACCTAAACAGGTTGTCACATCGAGTATCGAGCTATCAAAGTCATAAATCAAGCAAAAGGCTCAGTTACAATTGGCTCTATCACCTACATTGTGCAACCAAGGTAAGAAGAAGAAGCAAAAAAAACCAAGGATCCAGTTACTTTAGATGAAATTATATAAATACTTTAATGGGATCCTAAGACTCTTGATCCTGAAATATTGAAGAAATATGGTGAACTTTGCACCAGAAAAGCTGCACAAGACAAGCTTAGAAGAAAAGCAAAGTGTGCCCAAATACTTGAGAAGTCAAAAGAGATCTTAATGCAACTTGTACCATATATTAATATAGATGAACGAACCCCCATACTGGAACAACTTGAAATGCTCACTGAGGAAATTGACAAGCCTGACATTGATGCTAAGCAAAGATTTGAAGAGCGAGCTGAGAAGAAGATCCAATACAATGTTACCGAGAAGATCAGCCAAGCAGTGGCAGTACACAAGGTAACTCTATCAGAATTTGTAAGTGGTTTAGAAAATCATTTTATATCTGAGGCCATTACTATTCTACAATAGTTATTCACATTAGATCACTTTACTACCGAGATTAGTGGAAAGCTAAATAAATTAGATCAAGATCTAAAGGATAGTGCATATATTCTATCAATCAAGCAACATGCATTACAGTTGCATTATAAGAAGATAATTCAAAATCAGCGATTGAGATAGGAATTGAAGAAAGAAGAGGAAGCAATCAGAGAGCAAGTAACCGAGCTCCAGACGACATTACTACAACATTTAGAAATGATGTAGAAACATGTGACTCTGGGAAAGACTCTCATTGCCACCCTAGATTTATCAATAATAGAGAGCATATATGATATGCATGCCTAGCTACAATTAGAGCTACTCACCCTTGAATAGTTAAAGGAGGAATGAGATAAATTATTGGAAACTCTCAAGAGTGCCCATCCCAATATTTTTGATAAACTGTAAGTTATGCACCTTTTGTCATTATTTCAAAAAAAGGGGGAAATGAATGTATATATGTATAGTAAAGGTAGATACTACAATTAGATTGTTCATATATATACCGAGTATATACATAGGGGGAGCATGTACAAAGGGGAAGTCATCATGTATATTATATTATGTACATTACTAAGTTTTTGATACTAATGCCAAAGAGGGAGAATGTTACTCCAACTGCACATTGAAGTTGTCATTAGTTATCAAGCAGACATAATAGTCAGTCGGTGACAAAGTCAACACAAGATAATCAGTTTATATCACTGAAGTGCAGAATTAACCAAGACCACTGATCACGCCCACAGTTAACCAAGTACAATGATACCCGAGTAAATATCAAGCACAGACAACACCTAGCTACACAAGCATAACCGAATGTCAGTATAACTAAGATATATAGTATACACTGAGCACCAAGGAACATCATTAGCTGAGTGGAATAGAGTCCACATAAAAGTTTGTAAAGGCACATTATTCTATGTAACAACTTTTGAGCCGACCTAGATAACGGTTTACACGATCGAGGATGGCATTAATTACAGATTTACAACATTAATTGTTTATGTATCCTATATTTATTTGATCAATGTAAATTTTGTACATCGTTGATCTTAGGGTAAATATGTAAATATTGAACCCTAATTAGGTCACATCATTTGATATATAATTGTATAGATGTCAATTTTGTTATAGATGTTGATCAAGCAATGATCAAGTAGCTGCCATACTACAAACATCAGAGATCAGACAAGGGATTCAAGGACAGAGACCACATTGTAGTATTCAGTTTACAGAACTAAGGAAAGGCTACCGAGCAGAACAGAGCAGAAGGTATTATCATTCACATTGAGTTGATATGTTTTATATGAACTCAATGGATCTGTATCAACAATTTTGAGATTGTATATATTTCAGATCAACTTTCTGTTTCTCTCTAACAATTGTAATAGATTCTAAATCTCTTAACAAATTAGACTTAACCGTCTTATTGTAAATCTCTTAACCCAGTGCACACATAGATTGTATTGCTAAATCCTCACATGGGGTAGATCTAGTCGATCTTATTGTTACTCCTAACAGGGTAATATCATCAGAAGTGATCATTTTGTAAAGCTTTAATAGGATATCTTTATTACTGCAGTAGTGAAGTTTTGTGGGTCTCATCCCCATCATATTTTTTACCTTCTAACAAGGGTTTTCTATGATACCAAAATACTAGTATCAAGAGTACTTAATTGTGTGTATGTGTCATGTTTATTTTACATGCATTTATCTTTCAACATTGATACTATATGTTTGGATTAAGAAACCTAATCAGTCATTTAATACATTACAATGAATGCAAAGATTTGTCTAAAAGTTTTTAAGGGTACTGATTCACCCCTCCCCTCTTAGTACACATCCTTTTCATTATCTTAACATTAGGCCAACAAAAGTTTGGAGCAAAGTTATTTGATAGGTGAAATTATTAGTCTATCTAAGTGTAATCAATTTGAAGCCCAATGTAATGAGGTGGATTGGGTAGTCTTGTGCTCACATGTCACATGTCAGGGATGAATCTCTTCTAAACATGGTGCAACATAATGTTGATGGAGGTAAGAAAAAAGGGGTTAACGATGAGATTTTTGATAATGGGGGCAATGGTTTTAGGTAGGAGATCGAGGGGAAGAGGAGGAGTCATGATGAATATGACACTGATAGGCGAATCTTATCCTTTTAGTATCAACTAAGAGGATGAGAAGAATTATGGGGAATGACTGTGCAATATTGGGTGGGAGAGGTGATAACGAAGCGCCGCCTAACACCAACTTATCAAATGTAGATCCTAACAAAATTTGGGGAGGTTCAATCTCCCATGACTCAAATGTTTGCAAACCATTTCCAAAGATTGGGACTAAGGAGGGCTCTGTAGATGAAGGCATGCTTAGAAAAGAAATTGTGATTTCTAAGTGTTCTACTAAAGATAGCAGATAGTGTTTTGAACCTAATTGAGGGGAATGGGGTGGAATTGGAGCAAGTTGATCAAGATAACAATCAAACTAGAGTGGAGGATGAACTGGTTTTTAAAGACATCCAGTCTTCCCTATTCGAAAATTAGAGAGTTCCTTTGAAGGGGCTAAAGACAGTGATTAACATATTCTCAGAGTCAGACTTAGAATATGAGTCCAGTGAAGAACTGGCGAAGCAGGATTTATTAGTCCTAAATGTGAAGTTGGGGATTATCGAGAAGAGGACTTTGGAGAAATCTTTCACATCTCAAACCAAACCTAGTTTTGGGGAGAGGAAGAAGTAGGGACGCAAATCAAACAAGGACATGTTGGAATCGGCTAGTAATGCTACTACCCAAACTAAATTGAGATCGAAAAAAGGCTATGCCTTTTCCTGGAGGAAACGAGGACCCTATCATGGAACCCTAACAAGATTCACCTGATCAAAAGGTTCTTTGATCAGGTGAGACCAAATCTCATTATATTACAAGAAACCAAAATAAAGTTGAGGAATTTGATTGTTTTAGTAGATGCTTTATTACATGGAACATTTGTTTAATGAAAGTTGTGGGTGCATCTAGGGGGTTTGAGGTCCTTTGGAATGTTGTTGATGTGGAGCTGAATGTCATTAGAAAAGAAAGATTTTGGTAGTGGTTAAGAGTTACTTCAAAACAACTACAATATCTATGGGCCTAATAACCCAATAAAAAATTTTATTTGGTAGGATATTACTTCAATTTTACTGCAGGAAGAAGGAAATTTATTCCTTTTGGGGGGTGACTTTAATGCTATACTGAGACCCTCTAACAAAATGGGAGGAGTGAGTTGGAATGGGCAGAGTCATAGAGATTTTAGTGGTTTTGTCATGCATAATGGTTTGATTGAATTGCCCTTTAAAAAAGGCAAGTTCACTTGGACAAATAGGCAAAGTGGGTTTCTAAATATTGCATAAAGGATGGATCATTTTTTCCTAGCTAGGGATTGGATCGGGACACAATGGACATGTTCTGTTGAGATTCTACGCATTACTGACTCTCACCACTACCCTATATGTGCTAGAATACAAGAGGAATTGACCCCGGAAAGGTGCCCCTTTAAGTTTGAGACAATGTGGCTCAGAGAACCAAAATTTAGAAATCTGGTGGCAGTTTGGTGGAGATAAATTCTGGAGAAAAAAGGTAATAAAGATTTTATTTTCTTAAAAAAACTACAATTTTTGAAAGAACAGATTAAAAGGTGGAATAGAGAATCCTTAAAAAATATTTTCTCAGAGAAATCTAGGCTGGAAATTGAGCTGACTTTGTTACATGAATGCATTATTAAAGATGATATGAGGGAGGAGATATGTGCAAAAGAAAAGCATTTAAACAGATTGTATTTCGAGTTGCTAGCTAGGGAGCAATTTTTTTGGAGACAGAAGTCCAGAGAAACTTGGTTGAAAAATGGGGATAGAAACACAAAGTTTTTTCACAATTCAGTTAAAGTGAAGAGAGCACATAACAAGATTTTTTCTATTAAAGACATCAATTGCAATACATTAAATGATGCATAGAAAATTAATAAGGAAGCGGTGAGGTATTTTCATAATTTTTTTAACAATGATGGAAATGAATGTTTGGACTCTCAGCATCTTTTAGAGGTCATTCCCTCCTATGTAACAAAAGCTTAAAATAAGTTATTGATGAAGTCGGTTACTATGAAGGAAGTAAAAAGGGTTATTTTCAGCTTAGGAGGGGAGAAAGCCCCTGAACCGGATGGTTTCCCATCTATTTTATTTCATAAATTATAGGACATTTTTTCCAAAGAGATATGGGAGGTGGTAGAGGAATCTAGAAGTCAGGGTTTTATTTTGAGAGATTTAAATAACTCCTTTATTGCTTTAATTTCAAAGAAGGGAATGCTGAAACTCTCGATGATTATCGCCCAATCTCTTTATGTAACACAATCTACAAAGTGATATCTAAAGTAATTTCCATTAAGTTGAAAAACAGTATGGATTCAATTATCTCAAGTGAACACAGTGGTTTTGCTCCAAGCATATCAATATATGAGGGGATAATTCTGGTGCATGAGGCTATTCACTCAATCAGAGTGGCTAAAATTGAAAGGATGATGGTGAAATTAGATATTAGAAAATGTTATGATGAGGTGACAATGGATTTTATCTTACAGCTATTAGAGAGGTTTGGCTCCAGCACGGAATTAGTGGAATGGGTTAGAAGTTGCATTTGCACTCCCAAATTTTCAGTGCTAGTTAATGGGAGTCCCTAGGGCTTTTTTTAGTCAAATATGGGGATCTGACAAGGGGATCCCCAATCCCCATTCTTATTCATTATAATCACGGAAGCTTTGGGAAGGTTGATTTCTAATAGATGTAGTGTTGGGGTGTGGAAAGGCATACAAATTGCAAAGGGTATTGATCCCGTTTCCCACCTTCAATTTGTTGATGACACTTTTTTTGGTTGGAGAAGCTTCAACTAGAGAAGCTCAGGTTATGAAGAAAGTTTTAGATGAATATGAAAGAGCTTCTAGACCTAGGAGATATATAGGTATCTCTCTTTTTGGCAAGGAAAAAAATTAGAGATGTGGAAAGGCCTTGTTGAAAACTATATAAAGAAAATGGATGGCTGGAAAAGTAGGTGGTTAACCTCGGCTGGAAGGATTATGATGTTAAAAGCAGTTATATTTGTCATCCTTGTTTTTCCATGATGTGTCTCAAGATTCCTACCAAAGTTGTTAAAGTTATCACACAGAGGATGCGAAATTTTTTTGGAATGGTGTTAGCGAGCAAGACAAGATCCCTTTATTGGCATGGGAAAAGATTGCAAGTCTAAAAAGCTTGGGGGCACGAGCCTTAGAGATTGGCAGAAGAGAATGATGCTCTTGGGGCCAAATTGGTTAGGGAGATGTATACAAAGCAAGATCAACTATGGGTGAGAGTTATGCAAGCAAAGTATATGGATTCTTAGGAAAATCATAGAATTCTAACAGTTATAAATCCTCCAAAAGGGTTAGCAATATGGAATTTTATTGTTAGTTACAGGAAAATTGTAATGGATCATGTCTCTTGGCAGGTAGGTGATGGGGTTGATGCAAACTTCTGGAAAGAATCCTGGGATGGATATCTAGTATTAAAAGATATGGAGGAGCTGAATGGGGTGAGGGAGGTTTTGACCAAATTATCGGGGAATAAGGTGAGAGATTATGTGTGTGTAAAAAATGGAGTCCTTGGGGAAGAATGGTGTTGGAAAGATGTTTGTAATGTAGGATTATCAGATGAACAACATAATTGATGTCAAACATTTTGAATCAAAGAAATATTTTAATCACTAGGGAGGAGGATAAGATCATTTGGTGTGGGGCTTTTGATGGACAATATTCAGTGAAATTGGGTTATCAATCGATGGAAAGGGGGAGGCGGATCCTGTGTGAACAAATAACTTATTTTGGCCAAGACATTGTCTTCCAAAGGCATGTTTTTTTCTTGTCTTGTAGTAAAAGGAAAGATCCTTACAGGAGAAAGGAGAAAAAGGCTTGGTTTTTGGGGCCATCAAAGTGTGTTATGTGTAGTAAAGAGGAGGAGAATGTGGATAATCTTTTTCTTCAGTGTGATACAGCCACAAGATGTTGGTCTACATTGCAAGAAAATATAAATTGGCATGGTCCTCTCCCGAATACTTTGAAGGGGGATTTTTGAGAGTTGGCCTACTCTTAAGAGCAAGTCTACCTTCTCATGCATCTGGACTATCAACCCATCCTTACTAATATGGGAAGTATGGAAGGAACAAAATTGTAGAATTTTCCAAAATAAAAGTGAAGTGGAGAGTAGAATTCTAGAGAGGATCAACCATGCCATTGAGGAAGTTTTAGGTGCAGTTGCTTCCCAGTCAGATCACTCCCAAATCCCATTCACATAGGAACATAGGAGGATTCCAAAGGTATGGCCCGAGATCAGAATCTGTAATGGACCTTGGCTTAGGAAGGACATGGATAAGGTAAATGAGAGGGCAGTGGTATGGGAACCTCCTGTGACGGAGCGGAAAAACCAACCTGGGTCCTACTGGTGCAGGGGCAATTGTCAAAGACTGGAAAGGGGAGACTTTATTGTTAGGAGAAAAGAAACTATGCAAGGGAACAAATAAATTTGCAGAGGCCTTAGTCGCTTTATTAGCAGTAAAGATGGCAAAGATGCTTGGGGTGAGAAAGTTGCATTTGGAATGTGATTTGATGGTTATTATCTAGGCAATTCAGAACAACAGTATCCATGCTTGGCATTTACAAGGTTTAATTTTTTCAAATATTAGGGAACTCAATCATTTCCAGGAATATAGGGTCATCCATATCAAAAGAGAAGGAAACATAGATGCAGATAAGATATCAAAATGGGCTCTTAGTTTTCAAAGGGAAGGTGAAGTGAAGTTGGACGATCTTAGAGTTTCATCTCTTAATGAACATGGCCTAATTCCAGTGCAGGGGAACTTTTTAAAATTGTTCTTGCCCTTAGTGAGTTTTAACACTTTATTAGGGGTGTTGGTGGCGGGGTTAGTGATGGAGTGGTATTTGAATTATTATTTTGGGTGGTTTGTTTATGGCTCTTTAAAATTATTGGTGGTGACATCAGTAGAAGGCAATTATTTTTTGATTTGGCTCATGGGAGGCAAGCTTTGTAGTGTATTAATTAGCTCTCTTTTTGAAGTAATCTCTAGTAGATGGCAGCTTGGTTCATCATTACTTTAGTTGGAAAAGGAAATCGATGAGAGATTGTTTACATTATAAACGTGTGGGAGGTGACTTGTTGATGAGCAGGAAGGACATTGTGTTAATGATGAAATGACAAGTCATGGGATTTTATAGATATAAAGTCGAGGAAGAGAGGCAGGGTTTAATTAAAACTTGGGTTGATACTTGGTTTCAGAGAATTAGTTGAGTGCGTCGAAGGAGTGTTGCTAGTGCTTTAGTAATATCCATGGAAGCCACCTTCACTGTCAAGACATCAAAGCAACATAAATGTTTTTATGGAGTTGTGAAGGAGCACAGGTTGAAGCATTTGCTAAAAATCAATAGTGATGAGATGGTGGAGAAGGTTTTTAAAGTGTTAGGGGACCTGCTCAGGGTGCAAAACACAGGTTCAGGGTGAATATGGATATAATCTTGATTATTATGGCTGGGGTCTAGAGTTGAATGATGATGTGGAAGTGATTAAATGGATCTTGAATTCACTATTTGATGATGGTTTGTTGAAGGGGTTGGAAATTTTTTTTGAATAGGCAGTGCCAGGCAAATGATTTCATATCTCGGAGTGCTTCAAAGACTTGGAGGATGCGGAGGAACTTGGTCTGGTGTCATTTGTTCGTTGGTTGCGCTGATTTGATAAAGACGGTTACAGGTTGACAATGTTGGTAGCTTGGGAGGATCTGAAGTTTTCCATTCGCCGCCATGAATATGTCTTCAACGAAGCCATGTTGGCCTTCCCAATAAACGTGCCAAGACAAGGAAGATCCCAGAGGGCATTCTGTGTGAAGAATGTGAAGGTGAGTTCTAGGTAAATAGAGCCTTTGAGAGTTGGGTGAATCTTTTTGAAGGATAACATTGAAGGTTAAATGGGTTTTTTTTAAGTGTGGCCGATAATGGCTAATTTTCTCTCTATCTAGAAAGCACTAGTTGTTCGTGGTGGCTAGTTTTTAAAGTTTATATTTGTTGTTAAGGTGTTAGGCTCAATTATATAATGTCACTTGTTTCTTGGGGTTTGGGATGGGTTCTATAGTGGGCAGACTTTTGAATACGTATATGTAATACGCTAGCAGCCTATCAATAGCTAATGAATTTTTGGCTAAGAGGGTAGTTCTTTAGTCATAAGTCTTTTTGTAATATATGATCTTCGGAGTGATAAGGTGGGTCTTATTTTGAAGGGTGCATCTTTTGTAAAGCTTATATATATATATACGAATAAAATATAAGTATCTTACTGATAAATTAAAAAAAACATCACAATACTCACCAACACAAAGATTGAAAGTGACTTGCCTCTTTTATTGATTGCAATTTGATTTATATCGAATATCAAAGTTTTAGAGTGTTTCCCAAACTAGTAGAGTTTTGTTGAATTGGCAAAAGATGAATATTTACAAAGAGCTCCCTTATATATATAGAGGAGAGGCTGTGAGAAAAAGGGGGGGGATACAACTAACTTTGACTTATTCCACATTACAATCCTAATCTATTCTAACTTGTAATGTGATCACATATAATTACAATTTTTCACTTTACATGTAATATGTCGACAAAATTACATAATACATGATTGAAAATAAACCAAGTGTCTGGAGACACGACTTATTGCCAATACTCTACACCAATGGAGTCTTCATGTCTTCTCTTGGTAGATCATGCTTTGGAGTCATTGGGGCTTGATATGTGGATATGAGCATCTAAAACAGAGTTGCATAATGGTTTCATAAAATTCTCGGAGTTGGACAAAATTTAAACAAAAACCATGTAAAGATGGAGGAAAAGTCTGAAAAATGCAAAGGAAAGGTCAAACTTGATTAAGCCTAGATGAATTTGTAATTTGGGTTTAAAACCTAAATTGCAAGTGAACATGCAAAGGGTCTATCATGTAATCGAATTTTAGAAACACAATTACATCTTAGTGAAATAATCATTACCTTGCAATCATGGTTTAGAAATTTGATTACAAGTAAAGGGTTGGCTTGAAATGCAATCAGGTTTCAAAAACACTATTGCATGTGATATGCTATAGCCGAACATGGTGGTTGGGTTTCAAAACTCGACTAATACTTAGTGCAAAGTGGCATTGTCATAACAAATGAAGAATGTAGAAGACACCACCTTGTAATCGAGTTTCTAAAACTCAATGACAAGGAGAAATGCGAGGAAACATTTTGGTTGGGATTTAAAACCCGACCAACACTTGGTGATGTGTGTTAGTTGTTGTTCATGCTTTGAAACCTGAACAACACATAGGCTAGGATGTTGTTCGGGTTTCAAAATTTGAACAACAAATGTGTGTTGTTGATTTGTAATCAAGGTTTAAAACCTTGATTACATATGGATGTTAGTGCACAACTTGCAATCAGGTTTAAGAAACCCAATTGCATGTTCATGATTCAACGATATGAGATATTGATCAAATTTCAAAACCCAACCAACATGTACAATAATGTAGTGAAAGATTTGTAAGATGGGATTTGAAACTCGACTTGTATGAGATATTGATCAAATTTTAAAACCCAACCAACATGCACTATAATGTAGTGAAAGATTTGCAAGATGGGATTTGAAACTCGACTAGAAAATTTGAACTCCTAGAATGAATTTCACAAAAATGAAAGTTCAGGATAACGATAAAAAATGAACAAACTTTTTAAGGAATCAAAACATATGCAAGAGCATTCAAAGATCACCTCAAAATGTGTGCCTAGAGTGCATATGCTACAAAACAAATAAATTTTGTATGGTTGTCCCATGATTTTTGCCAAGCCAAATTCAAGGATAATGGAAATAAATATTGTCGAGTCTATATAATAAATCTGATGTAAAAGCATCTAACAAGAGAAAATGAGTTATGTTTTAGGATTGGTAACTTGTGGAGAAGTTTGATGGGGTATTATATGGGCGACACCTATTTTTAATGCCTAGTTTATTTAAAATGTTGGCTAATACAAGGTAGAGACTTATAAAAGAGGTAATTCAACCCCTTTTTAGTGGTAGAGTTTGTGTGGGTCATAGTCATGGTTCACCTATTGTAATAGCCTCATTATTCTTCTAGGCTGAGTTTTGTTTTTAGCCAAGGAGGTGGGGCGGTAGGGTTAGGGTGAGTTCTATGGGGTCCTTCAAGATCTATTTTCATGAAGTAGGTCATCCCTTGAAACAAAACAAAAAACGCTACAAGGTAATTTGAATATTTCTTGTAAAATAATAACTCCTACCTTTTAGGATACATTTGAGCTAGTAAGATTGAGGTAAGGCTAGAAATTGCCACACCAGCGTAAGTATATTTTTCTCGTAGTCAATCGTCTTAAGTTTTAGACTCGCCAAAGGAACAAAAAAATGAAGAGACCAATATTAATTTATTAATTTTAATCACAATATTGTTCAAGAGACCAACTTTCCTAAGTTTTAAAGCTTATACTTTCAAGCTTGAATTGCAATACTAAATTCATCATACCACTAGCTTCAAAATATTTCCAAAATATCTCAACAAGACCTATTGAAATTTTGCAGAAAGCTTCCTTTCATAAGATCACAACCTTAAATATGATTGATGAAATGCCTATAATAGTAGTTGAATAATAATAAAAGTTGTGATTAGTGCTCTAGATCTAGTTAATATGTTGTTAATTCATATCTAGTGTGTTGCTTATTGTACCACGGGTCAGCACGCTTCTATCAAAAACAATAAAAGTTGTAGATAAAGTAAATTTTTTATTTTCCTTTCAAAATTTTAGACATGATACCACGTAAAGAGTTGAGCTCTGAAGTTATATATGCATTAAGATTAAGTTAGTTTTGATACATTTTTATGCTAGTTCATGAAAATAATTTGAGATAATCTGAGATTTTAAGGATATTTTGGTTTGTTAATTATTAATTTGGTATCGTTCCTCAGTTGTTTTTCATTAGTTATACATAGTAGAATGCGTCAGAATCTAAAATACATAATTTGTTGACGAGGATGATAAAATACACGGTCTTCGGTGGATTAAAATGCTCCAACAAGAAGACCTGCGCACAGGAGCGAATTTCCATACCACTTTTCATGTATAATGCGGCCAATTACTTGACTTGACAGCCACTTGAATAGATCTGAATTAATTGCCCACGAATGATTGAATCAACATATCAAACCAACTTCGGAGAAATGATCTTCTCCTTCTAAAAATTCGTTCCCAAATATCAGGCTAAGGATGTCTTGGAGCAAATCAAGGGTTTTAACATTTCCCTCAATGCGACCAGCTAATTGTAGATGAGGCCAGCGTCACAAGTCTTGGGAGCTTCCGCCACTTGACACACAGTGCCTGAGAAGGGCTTGGAGGGGCAGGGCAGTTTCTCGGTTCTCTCTGTATCTCCGGAATGACCTTTATCTGCACCTCCATCCACCTTTATTTTGCTGTGATCCGACCGTGGAAGCGAAACCGGCGGGCAAAGCCTTTTCCTTCACACCGTCTTTGGAGACAGTTGCATAAAGTCTTATCATTCGAAAGCCTTAACAAGAGCTTGTGCGGAAAAGTAGCTATAAAACTGTAGGTGCCTTTAATTAAATATGTTCGCTATGAATTATTTTTCTTGTAAAATAAGTACTAATAATCAAGTCAAGTTCTAGATCACTTCCACATAAAGATTCAAATGCCTAAGCTCAGCCATTGGCATGAAATATTCCTTATATTAGTCAGTGTACTTTTATAGTTCTGCAAACCAATTTTAACCACTCTGAAATTAACTCCACTGTCAAAACTTGTTTGATCCGGAGCTTCATAAAATTAAGCTGAGGGAAATCTTTTCCTTTGTTGACGATGCACTCTATGGGAAGCTGAAGCTGTGTAACTCCTCTGCACACCATGAGAAGCTGAAGTTGTGGTAGCCATTTGTTGATAGTTCACACTATGCGAAGATGAAGCTGTGTTAGTATCAGTATGACGTTGTGAACCGGATATATTTGAATTCAGAGCTACTAGTTGAATTGTAGGCAAAGGTCTCCTCTCAGGCGTGGGCAAAACATTCCCAACCTTCGGCTTGATTAGTCTGCCTTTACATAACTTATTTCCAAAATAGGCGGATACTAATGCACAATACATAGCTGTTGTGACTACGAACAAACCCCAAAAACTCCTTGGACTCAATTGCCCATTGCCATTACCACCCTGTACTTGAGAAATATCACTGTCTTCATCATTGCAGGAATGTGATGAAGGAGGATATGGACCAAACCATCGGCTGCGAATTGTGTCCAACTCTGTTTTGTTCTGAGTAATATTTAGTACTGCAGATGTCATTTCCGGAACCACCGGAGACCCTTTGGCAAATAACTACAGCATAGCGTACAGAAGGTTAGAATGTTTTTCAACCCAAAAGAAATAAAATGCACAATATCTTGAAATAAATACTTACAAATCCAAATCCTCCCCTGTAGAATTGCCGGCTTACAATTTCAAATTCACCACAATGCTCTGACATGAGCATATAAATGTATGGAGTCTCATCAACAACAGCACCAATTGTTCCATTCCTGAGAAAATCAACATAGTTTTTTGCCTTTGAAAGAGATACCAATCTGCTCTCATCAATTTTTAGCTCATAGATAAGGTAATGTCTAACAAATGAGCCATCTAGATGGCCTATGGGGGCATTGCTTGCTCGTAGAGACTCTATATCTTGTATTGTTGACAGTTGCTGACCAGTGAGATAGGATGCAAGGCTAGCTGTATAGCTTGAATTTAAGATCAATACTACAAACAGCCAGACCGTCAAAATTAATTTACCAAGAGATGTCATAACCTTCTCTCCTGCACACATTACATTTGAAATATTGCCAATCAAGGGATCAGTTTGCCATCTTGAGATATTCAAAGTTTAGTCGAGAGTAAAGATTCAATGCAATACAAAATCCAATGAGTAGGTCACTCACCCTGAATAAATACAATTGTTGAATATGAAAACCTGCAATCAAACACGAAATATTGTTATCTAAATCATGCAGTGATACAGTGTCATTTCTACATCCTCAAAAAGTTTACAGTGATGTCAAATAATCCAACCAAGAACCAAATTAATGGCATGCCATATAGATTTTTTAGTAGACTGAAACATGCTGAATTTGTAGTAAGTACCTAGATAGCTGTTGTAAATAGGAAGACATGGAATTTTAACAATTATCACCTTGTTTCCATTGTATCTCGGCTTCTTCATTAACTAGTTTCTTTGAAGCTATACATGTCTCTCTAGGTGAACTTTATTCTGATCATTATTGCAAAAAAATAGGCCGTTCTGCTAAATAATTTACTTTATTTAGTAGGCTCTTGATTGGTGCTTATTTTATTTTTCTAAATCTATTCAACTTATTTTCTTCAAAACAAATCCTGCACCATCACATGCTAACATATGGAAGGCACACCTTGAAAACAAGACCTGTCTCCACCTGACTAAAGTAAAGAAACACTGGAAGTAGCAAAACAAGAATGTCGCTAATACAAACTATCACTTGCAGTCTAAGTTACCGGTTCGGGTATGGGGATGGATGCGGGTACGTGAATCTGGTACGTGGATGCGTGAAAATGTTTTTTACGGATTTGGGTGTGTTTGGGTATATATATGTCTGTATTATATATACAAAAAAATAAGAGAAATATACAAAACTATAAAACTAAATTATTTCATAGTATGACACTTGGTCATTGATCAATGCCAAATGTCAAAGATAAATATTAAATATCAATTGATAGTTGAAAAATATTCAAATAAGCCATATCATATATGTCTATGTTCATGATTCCAATGAAAATCATTACAATTACTGAATTACAAAATGTAGTTCATGAAACATGATTCAATGTTCATCAATTATCAAAAGGATTATCAAAAAAATCATTGTCTATTGGATTTTCAGCGGCTGCAAGTTCAAGATCATCATCATCATTTGAACCCAAAACAGTTCCACTCACACTAGATGCAGCATGTGGTATGTCATCATCATCATCATCCACATCATCCATAGTAGCTCTAGCAAGATCGTGAATGGTTGCATCCAAGTCGGCAAACTCAGGTGCTACATCCCAAAGCTTCATCGCTCCCTGCTTGTATCGGGGATCCTTACGTGATAGAAGGCGCAAATTGGAATGAATATACACCAAGTCTCTAGCTCTTTTTGCAGCCAATTGGTTACGCTTCACTGAGTGGATAAAAGAGTATGTACTCCAAATCCGTTCAGCGGCAGAAGAGCTTGCAACCTAGAGAGAAAACCAACAAAATAAAAAATAAAAAATGCAAGATAAATTAAAGAATGTTAAGTGTTAAATTCTACAATACAAGTAGCCAAAAAAAAGACTTACTTGTGAGAGGATTTTGATTGCAAGAGGTTGGAGGTAGATATAATCTTGACCATGGAGATACCAACATGTAGTAGCATGCATTTTGGATTGGTCTTTGACAACACAAGGGGTATGATTTCTTCCTAAGACAAACACAATCCAAATTCTTGCCTAACACTGGTCTCCACTTCTGGATCTTTGAAGGATCTACTAAATGCCCGCTTGTACCCATTAGCAACTTCAGAATCTCTATATGGTGGTACTCTCCCTGGGATAGAAAGTACAAAATTGTTATAGTACCTCGGAGATAGGCATAGGCAAGGAGGTGCAATGGCGTGGTCATCTTGTTCCAACGATGAACAACAATTGCTTCCACCCTTTTGTAAAAGGTGTGTTTAGGATCATTCTCTCTTTTGTATTACCACTTTTATTTTCTCCAACATCGTGTCCATGCTAATAGACATCCTTCAAGCATGGCGCATCTATATCAGAAAATTGAAGCATAGACATGATAGGTTCGGTGAATTCCAATACATATTCCACATGAACCCACCAATCGTCATCCAAGATCAATGAGTTGACCTTTTGGGTCCTCTCTGAATTTGACTGCTTCCATATATCCCATTGCTTGCTAATAACCATTTGACCCAATGCCTCTCGCACCTTCACAAGTCGTCTCAGAACAATTGTATGAGATGCAAACCGGGTCTCAGCAACCTAAGAACATTTAAATAGTAAGTTAATAACACATTTAAAATATGTAAATAACACAAAAATATTTTATTCAGTAATGTAAATAACATAAAAAAAAATTTTATTCAGTAATGTAAAACATGACACAAATGAAACTAAATAAATTAAATTTACCTTAAACAATTCCAATCTTGAGAAAGTTCTGAAAATTGCTTTTGACATATGGTGGTTCATCACAAACATCTAGATCTCCTTGGCCTCTTGGTATATTTCTTTCACCCACTCTATTTGGGTGCCAATTGCTTGCATCACCAAATTGATGGAGTGTACGGTGCACGGTGTCCAAAAAATGTGGTCATATCTTGCCTCAACTAAAGAACTTGCAACCCTGCAAACTTTTGCATTGTTTGTAATTTCTTGGACCACATTTTCATTACCCACCATCTCTATGCCAGTCAATAAGAATCCTAGAAATGAACTCTGCATCTTTGACTTCCCCTTCACAATCAACCGCCCTAAAAAACATTGCCCCATTGGGGGACACCGCAATAACATTTATCAATGGACGGTTTTTGCAATCTTTCCATCCATCAAAAACAATAGATACACCTATTTCAATCCAAGAATCTCTAATTGGTTTCAGTTGGGCCTATACAGATTTCTTCTCTTTTTGTAATAAGGTGGTACGCACCTTTTCATACCCAAAACTTGTGAAACCAGAAGGTGCACTATCTATTGCTAACACTATGTCCTGCCAATATGGTGATCTCACCAAGTTGAATGGAAGACCATTGACATAGAGGTAATGAGCATTTTTTTCTTCAGCAATATCTCTTGCTTCCATTTTAAACGCCCTCTCCAATGGACCTCTCTTACGGGTGGGGATTTCTTCTTCATCTTCGTCTTTTGTAGAGGGTACAGGCAAGAAGGAATGTTTGGAGGCTACAAATGTTTGAGGGTAATTTCATTATTTTTTTTCTTTCTGGAAGTATAACCATTTTGTTTTCCTTTTGCAACCAATTTGTCAGCATCTTCTTGTTCTTTTATAAATCTTGTTATTTGTACAGGAGACAACCCCTTCTTATCTGGGCCCTCACACATATTAATCCCTTTACTACTAGGGCCCATAAAATGAAGTTTCACTTGGTAATAAGAGCTATTATATTGTGCATTACAAAACTTACACTTCCAAATAAATCCCCCACCTCTAGGAACTTGTGAAATTCTTGTGGTATGTCTCCATAAAGGAGATCCTTTATCAATTTTGAATTTTTGACTTCCCTCCACACCCATTGAACTTTGACTACTAGCCATTGTTGCAATCTATAAAAAAGATGGAAAAAAAAAACATACTTGAAAAATTTATTCACAAACTTCAAAAAATCCATCAAAAACTTGAAAAAATTCATCAAAAGACTAAAGAATAGGGTTTAAATGCTTACTTTAGACAATTAAATCTCCTTTGTGGAAGCTATTTGGCACTCCACAATTGATCTCCCTCGAAAAAAATCACCTCCATTCAAAATGCCAAAATGGAGAGAAAATATGTTGAGAGAAAAATAAGACGTAAAATGATATGTTTTTGTTTTGGAAGGCCCCATAAAGGGTCATTTTAGGGATGAGGAGTGAAAAAATTAAAGAAAACACTTTTTTATTATGTTTTTAAGTTACTTTTCCCTTTCCCGTCCACGGATGCACCGGGGTGTGGGTTGGGTGTGCACAGGTGTGTGCCCAGGTGTGGGCTGGGTGCCCAGCCCTGCGGGTGCACTGTTTGCGCGGGGTTGTGCATCGTAGAGCACCCACAGGGCTGGGTGCGCACCCGCACCAATGCGCATCCGCACCCGATGCGGGCCTGCAAGATGCGCATCCTACATCGTAGATTGTAGTAGAATAATCTTTCTAGACAATTAGGATAGACCAGAGTAACGAGAATCGCGCGAATCGCATGAATCGCGATTCGATTCACTGCTGGCGATTTTTTATGAATCGGTGAATCGAATCGGCGATTCACAAGCATGAATCGCCTGAATCACATGAATCGCCGATTCATGAAAAAATCGCCTGAATCGGCCTGCATGAATCGGCATGAATCGGCTGTCAAGTCAAGAAAATTTAAAAAACATAGATTTTTTTTATCTTTTTTTGTCTTTCATCTTACATACATTTTTAGGCGGAATTAGGCGGAATTCAGCTCTGTAGGAGCTGCATCAGCTAATATCTCTCTACAGCCCTCAACAAGGGGACACAACTACAGTGAAGGTCTATGTGGAAGAGAAATTGCCTGAGCACTGTATCCTTGCATCATTCCAGGGCTGTTGCTGCGTGATTCAGTGGTGTATTTCTGATTTACATCTTGGTTGTTTGGCTGAAAAAGCGGATGAATGTAGTTATTGGTAATTCAGATCTCGTAGCAGGCTTATAATGTTCGCTGATGATTTTGAAGCCATTATTCAATCTCCTTATGCTCTCTAACATCCTGATGATGGATCATGGAGTGTGTTCTGAAACGTTGATGCAAAAAAAATTTCACACAATCTAATCCAGAAGCAGCAACAAGAGTTAAACTTACAAACCGGAGGACATTTTACTGGCTACCTGTGGTTTTCCCCAGCGATACACAATCAACAAGGTGACCCTGGATATATAAGTTAA
>MU228074.1:1092251-1111889 GCA_018584345.1 Thuja plicata
ATTACAAGTGTTTTTGTTGTTTAAATGTTTTTATGATACTATGTGACATTCCAATCTTAACTCATGCTTCTAGGCTGCATAAATATGTAACGCATGTGATGGATTTATCATTTATGTTCTTTGTTTATGTATGTTAGCTTCTATTTGATGATGTTATAGTGTGTTTAAGTTATATTCAATAAAGGGTGCATGAAATAAGTTTTAAATTGTTAAAATCTCTAAATTTTAAGGGTTTTTTAGATTTGCCGATTCATGGGCGATTCGATTCCGATTCATGGGCGATTCGCGATTCGATTCGGCCTTGCCAATTCCGAGACGATTCCGATTCTCGTTTCTTTGGGATAGACGGACAAAGATGCAGACATGGCAGATAAAATAGTTAGGGGTGACGCCAAGCTGGACACTATAACAGAGATCTTGAAAGAAGAGAAACTAAATAAATCATCTGTCAAAACTCCAATAGAAGAATCAAGCAATTCAGAAAATATATTTGAAAATTAGTCCATCTATTTTTTATCTAAATTCATTGGATGATTTCAATCAAATTCAGAAGACAAAATCTTCTTCAGATCTACAAGTGCCCTATTGGAACAAGGAGTTCAATCTGTAAAATCAAAATCCATCTTATACTTTTGAACAGTCATATATTAATCCTTTGGCTAGTTTTTTTGCACCTATTTGAAAGCACATCCTTTCCTTTTTCACCATTTTCTATTACATTTACAAATTAAAATAATTTGGGCATTATGGTAATGTATTTCAATTGAAGGGTATAATGATCACGGTGCTAACTTGAATTACCATGGATATGATATTGTTTTATTTTCCTTTTTGCAAACAAACGCATTTTGATTTTGCTTGGATTCTGAGCAGTTATGAACTAGAAAGTTGGCTTTGGGGGTAAAATGTAGTTTTGATGCATGATCATATCATTCATAGTTCTCAAGAGGATCCACGGTTGTGAGGTATGGTAAGTTTAACAAATTGTTAGGATTAATCTCAGATCAATCCATAGTTGATCTTCAGACTTCTTGTCCTCAGAAAATCAGACTTTAATGGAAGACTAATTTTGCCATTTTGTGACTAAGTGTTGACAAATTTCTATTGTCGTAAGATTCTAATCCAAATATTTGCTTAGTTAAAACTCTCAAGGGATAGAATCACTAAGTTATGGCATTGAATTCATGGACTAATTCAAGAATTTAAAGGTCTGAAAATTTAATATTATGATTAAGTCCTTTAAGACCATAGTGACTTTGAGCTTTGTACCAAGAATCATGTCTGGATCAAAGGCAGGGATAGTTGCAAAGAAGTGAACAAAGGAAGGTGGAAGACAAGTTCAAGCTCAAGGAAGACCCAAGGTAGCAATGAAAGAGGACTAGCCTAAAGCGATCGAGTTCAAAGGAAGACAACACTTCAAGATTGTGCACTTCAAAGCTGAAACAAAGGAAAGAGAATTCAAGGATCAAACTGAAGGGATTATCAAAGAGAACAGATTTCCACAATCCATGAAAGTAACAGTTAAACAATTTCTGGATTTGATTGTGTTATGAATTTTTAGCATCAACGTTTCGAATCACACTCCGTGATCCATCATCAGGATGAGCAAACAGAGAGCACAGGAAAAATGGATCACGGAGTGTGATTCGAAACGTTGATGCTAAAAATTCATAACACAATCAAATCCAGAAATTGTTTAACTGTTACTTGAAGGGATTATCTCAAGATGAAACCTTCATCAAGCAAGGACATGGGACAAGTCCATATTTAAAGGAGTCCATGGACAAGTTCAAGGATTCAATTCGTGGACATTGTGTCCCTATGCAAGTCGGCTTTCACTTGATTAAATGCTTAAAGAATAAGGACTATCTTACAAGGCGATCAACTTGTCCCTATTCACATCAATTTTCAATAAGGATCAAACAAGTACACCAAGGAATGTTCGAGGATGATTCTAACACCAAAGTTAGCATTGGAACATGGACAAGGACCTAAGGACAAGTCTAAGGTCGAGAGCAAGGAAGAATTAAAGGACAAGATTCCCATTAAGGGGGTGATCCTAATGATGATAGAGTCATACAAGGAAATGGATTGAGGAAGATTTAATATGCCAAGGAAGATGTCAATGTGTTCAAGGGAGTGCCCCAAGGATCAAGTCCGAAGATGAAGAAGACAAAGAAGAATTCCAAAAAATGAAGGTGGAAATACGAAGGGTTCAAGTATTACAAAGTCAAGACATCTAGGGGAAAGAATTCCAAGAGCGATGAAGAATTCCTAAGGATAAGGAAGTGTTATTAAGTTTAAGATTGCAAGAGAAAAGAGGCATACATGTTCATAGTGATGAGTTGTATGATGACTAGGCGGCTTCCTTGCTTCCTATTGGTCCTCATGCCTTTGAATTTTCTCATTGGCTCATTTTGTGTTGCTTCATTTCTATTGGCTATTTTTGGTTGCTCTAATTAGGGTTTGTAATGGTTTAATCTGTGTCGTTGGTTTCAAATCAATCTTGGTCACTCATTGTAATTGGGGCACCTATATAAACTCCCACCCCTCTCATTTGTAAAGTAGGACTTGTTGGAGAATTGTTGCTAAGATGATACCAAATTTGCTCTACTTTTCATTGTTGTGTCTTGCATGGTGAATTATTGTGATCAAGTTTGAATTATTGCATGGTGGTCCATATTTCCTCACTTAGCTTAGGATTTCATTTCATGTTGTTTAGGAGTAACTTAGTTGGATGAAAGAAATTGTGGATGTTTAATTGCTTGACTCAATCTTAGACCAAACCACTAGCCGCTTACTGATTGTAAGTGTACCTTGCGTGGTCAAATGACATTCTTATGCACTTAACTTCAATTGATATTCAATCTTTAGTTTGTATCCATTTGATGGGATTGAAGAGGAGATATTGATTAAAAACAATTTGATGTATTCCTTAGAAGCTTGCACTAGGTGGGTTGAGTCGCTGACAATATTGCATCTAGTACAGTCCAAGTTCATCCACACTTCCTTGCATTCATAAGTAGAAGTAGAAATAGAAGTTAGAAGTTTAAGTTCAAGTTGTGAGTTCAAAATTTGGAAAAATCAATACATTTTCATTGTGCATTGTGAAGCCAAATCATTCGAATTAAGTTGACAAGTCCTAGTGAACAGTGTAAGTCCCCTTAATGATCTAACAAATCAAATCATTTCAACTGAGCAAGTATCCACAATAGAAGGAACCTTGAAGTCACCTTGTGATCTTACTTTGCAAGCTTAACATAAGAAGTGACCTTATTCAAGAGAATTGAATATTTAGTGTTTTAATTCGAAACATTGAGTGATTGATTCTGCATGTTGTAGTGGAATAAAACTCACATCAACATGACCATAGATGCTTAGGGAATCCCATAGGAAGCATTACAGCTCCCTGTTGATGCGCTTGGATACGCAAGGATGCGCATCCACAGAGAGATGTAACACTTCTTGTGGGCTTCCCTAAGCATTTGCCTCCGCCTCCGCCTCCGCCTCCATACACCTTCGCTTCCGCATCCGGGCAGTCTTGGAGAGAATTCGGTAACTTAGTAAATATGATCACTATTTATCTTATTTTCTATAACATGCTAGTAAGTAATAGTAATGCAAATAGAAGAGCTCACGACCTTTGGATCAATTATCATTTGTCTTGCTTCCATAGGTGACATGGACCTAAGAATAGGAAAATTGCAGTAAATATAAAAGGTATTGTTGTGTTGTCAACACACACACCCTTACAAATGGGGACCCCCAGTTTTTGCTTAGTAATCTGGTGTTTTTGCTTAGGTTAGTTTTAGTTTGGCAACCATTTTGAGATCTCTGACCTTAGAATCAAGCAATATCCTCCTTTCTGTGTTAAAGAAGAAACAATTTGGGCTTTAGAGTGAAAAGTTTGAGATCCAGTCATAGGGCAACTTGATGATGCAAGAGGTGCAAGATCGAACACTTGGAAACAATGAAGGAATGAGAGGTGTAAGGAAAACTCCAAATTCAGAAACGAAAAATTCTTGCAAAGTGACCAGGCAAAAATCCTCATAAAATTAGGAATTCCAAAGTGACCAGGCAAAAATCCTAAAGAGAAACTACAAATTCATAAAAGAAAATCAAATAAAAAATCTTTAATGATGATTAGCGATTCCTTATACCTTCCAAGCAAGATCTGATCCATGAAAAAAGATTGACCCAATCAAACGAAGAAAAGACAAATGCCAAAAATCCATAACATATGTGAAATCTAGCCCAGCAAGTAAGGAAAATCTTTAGACTGAAGGAAAATCCGCCCATGTTAAGATTGATTTCAAACAATTGCAAGGGAAAATGATAAAAGGAGGTTGGCCGCACTTGATTCAATTGGGCCACAACTCTTCATGTAAACCGCCTATATAGAGGAGATCAAAACCCTCCTTCCAAACACAATTCAAACGTAACACAAAAGCGAATCAGACCTAAATAGGTGCGAACTAGAGATGATAAAGGGTGAAATCAGAAGCGATTTTTAATCAGAATTTGAGACAATTTCAAAGCAAGAAAGGCAAAAAAAAATAGAATGGAAGAAGTAAAACCAGTCAAGGTAATTCAAGCAATTTAAGACAAATTACAAGGGCAAGGTTCAAATCTACAATCCTTGGATCCATAAAAATTATGACCTTGAGGCAAGAAGAATTGAAATAATAATCCTTAAGACGTGATAATTTCCACCCCAACTAATCCCTAGCCACCTCTAAATCCCAACCTAGAAAATCCTTGTGCTAGTTGGATTTCCACCCAGCCAACGACAAGTTGTCCTTACATGAGCCTAATTTCCGACTACCTTTTAAGGAGTTGTCCTTACAACTATGAAAAATATGACCTCTTGTTAGACAAAATTCCTAACATTTAGCAAAAATCCAACCTCCTCTTTGAGGGGAGTCCTTAGCGAGTATGGGAATTGGGTCAAGTATGCAATCAAATTCCTAACATATGTTGGAAATCCAACCAGCATATAATGAAAAATCCAAACAAATGTTGGAAATCCAACCAGCATATAATGAAAAATCCAAACAAATGTTGGAAATCCGACCACATTAAGAGACTTGTCCAGACACCTCAAATTTACGACCTACCTTGCGATAAAATTCCTAACAAGCATGACATTTTCGACCTACATGAAGCGATTTGTCCTAAGACTTGTCTAAATTCCAGCCTCCTTTAGGGGATTCGTCCAAACAGGTTGCTAAAATCCGATCTCCTTTTGTGGAAATGCCTAACAAAGTGCTCATTTCCGACTTGCATTTTGAATGTAATTTTAACACAAGTCAAAGTTCTGACCTCCATTTTCAATGAAAGTTCCTAATGATCATGAGATTTCCAATCTAACTTTGAAGCAGTTTAAACAAGTGTTGGGTTTCAATCAAGCATTGGTCCTAAGAAGTGCCTAATTTCTGACCTGCTTTGAGAAGGTTGTCCAAATAGATGTCAAATTTCTGACCTTTCTCCTTGATAAAATTCCAAACAAGTGGTGAATTTCTGAGCTGTTTTGAATGCCTCACACGTAATGCACTCCATGCAAATTCCTAATGAGGGTCTGGTTTCCGACCCCTTAAGAGGATAAGTTTTAAGGAAATTAAGTGATAAAATCTATGCGATCAAAGTGAAATCTGAATCCTTCATGGTTGGCCTGCTTGGAGAGTGAGAAAATTGTGAAAAGGAACTTGTTTACATAGGAGGTCGGCCTCTTTAACCTAATGGGTGCGCCCCTTGCTGAGATGGCTACAAATAAATGTCAAATGGAGGCATTTCTACATCAATTCAAACACAAACCCGATCGAAGATGAGCAGAGAAGAGAAAGTGTGCATGCAATCAAGAGGCAAATTCGGAGAGAAAGTCAGGAATAAAGTACAGAAATCTGTCATTGGAGGAATGGGAATCAGGCATTAAAATGCAAAACACAGAATCATAAAGTGTAAAAATCAGACAAAGATCTGTAAAATATCATGGTGCGAAAATTTGCTTGGAAAGATGGCATGTAACAAAAACAAGGGGGTGCGAGTTCAAGAGTAAAATTCAGATTTCAGATTGAAAATCAGAACTTGCTTTATGGCGGGCATAAGTTGCAGTTAGGATGATAAAGATTTTAGGATCTTAGTTTGTAAATCGTTTGTAAGAATCTGAAGTAGCCTCACATTTTGACTCTTAAGTTTTGACCAAAAGTTTTAATGATCATTTTTTATAAAACACTTTACTTCTAATATGAATCTTTTCTATTGTTTTGCAAGGATTGATGCATAGAGATGATCATTGGGGATTATGCAAGAGCCAATGCATAAGGATTGAATTGAGTGAACAATGATGTTAGGAGGCGGCCAAAGATTGTCGGTATGATGAAAAAATGTTATCTCAATCTTCAATTTCCTTCAAAAATCCAAGATCAATTAGAAGGATCCAACAACATGAAAGTCGACAAGTTCAAGACATGAAGAAGGATCAAAGTTGAGATATCAAGACAAGAACAATTTCAAGAGCAATTTTGCAAACAAAGTCAAGGAGAAGGCTTCCAAAATAAAGAGGATGACAAACATTCATGAAGATGAAGCGATTTGGGAATATGAGCCATCACAATCATGGACAAGGGAGATAGTTTTAGAAGAGTTTATCAAAGTTAGAGAGATATCTCTTCTTTGTGAATCAAGGGATAAGGATGTGCACGTTGAGGTGGCGCCTACTCATCTTCAACAAATTAAGTTATTCCAAATCAAGATGTCTTAGTTCATCCAATCAAATCCGCCTACAAGTCGACATGTGGAATGCATTTAATGTTTTACCAGAATGAAATTTCTCATTGATTCATCCTCTAAAGTATATGCATCTCAAAGTAATGTAATTTTCCCATTAGATGGCATTAAATGATTGTAAGCAGTTGTTGTAACAACCCTAATTAGGGTTTTCATAGAATTATCTTGGTCATTGATTCAAATCAATCTAGGCCCTGTTGGTGCCCAAATCAACAGATTGGATTTCTTATAGACTTGCCATTCTAATAATGGGAAACCCAAGTGATCTAGCCAACTAACAAGTTCAACCAAGTACAACGTTCGAACTTTTGCAATTTTGGATTTGCAAGACAAAGGTTGGTAAACCTACACCTAAAACTTATCCTCCAAGTCCAGGCTTTTTATAGTAGATAACAGCCAATGAAAACTTTGAGATCTCTCTCAAGATGGCAAGAGGTTCTTGAGAATGATCAAACTGTTAAATGAATGCTCAAACCCCCAAAATGCTTTGTGATAAAATAAAATTAGTATTGCTTGCAGATTTCAAATATATCATATAGAATAATTGAACTTCAAAGCGTTTTAAGAATTACTTCCTTTTGAATTAACCCTCAGACCAGTTCCTTATCCAATGTTGGGCAGATAGAGTCAAACTTCATTCAAATCTTCATGTACAACTCTGAAAGACAGTGTCACACACCATCCACTACCATGTACGAGAAGGGTCATTCCACAACATATATGTTAGTCAAATTGAATTTAATTTCTCGGGGAAAACCAATTTGACATAGTTACATAGACAACACTTCATATGTAATCTTTGATGATCAAAAGCATATACTGAAAATAAATCTTCAACTAAGTATCTAATGATAGTAATTGATTGTGAAATCAATAATCACGAAGGACTAATCTGAATAAAAGAAAATGAACTCACAATCTCCAAGTTGGACAGAAAACAAGTTTCTTTATATTAATATCAAAAGAGGTACAATTGATGTGTGCTTCAATTGCAATATTCTGCCTATCGTTATAGAGTAGTAACTGGGTATAATTTTATCTATTTAGCCCCTCGTCTATCATCGGTTTTGGTATCCCATTTTATACAAAAAAAGAAGAGATGCAACAAGCTTCAAACCGATGTGACTCTTCTTAACTAAAACCTAATTGCAACTGAAAACACTTAATTACAATGAAACAAAAGAAACAAAAACTAAACAGCAAGAAGAACTAATCCAAAAGAACAATATCGTCCTCGACGTCTTTATCTGGAATTGTCGATGCTGCTTCTGGAATCTACAAGTAGTCATCAATCCACTTAGCAATCTGTGAGTGGGAAGGCCATTTAAATTGTGGAACTGCAAAAACATTGATGACGAGATCCCGCCACTTCCTGCCTGTGGCAACACGGACTTCAATTTGAAACCTAGCAAATGTATGCTCCAAGGAAATAAGCTTATCAAGAAACACATTAAAATCATCAATCTTAAAATCCTTTTGCTCCTTCAAATGAGACATAATCTTTTGCGGGAACCGTTCATATTCTCTCCTCCATTCTTCAAGATACTTTGTGTTTCCTGCTCCATCAATAATTCCAAGAGTAGACCAATGATTAGAAGATATGAAAGTAGCCAACTTCTGCTCAATTTTTCCCTCTTCTATTTTCAACAAAATCCCCCATCTTTTGACTCTCTGAATAACTGATGAGTTCATCACAATTTCTAATTACATCTTCATCAATGTTGAATTGATGCTTAAATTTGGCAATGATAGACTGGATATGTCCTTCTGGGTCATAATCTCTGCCTTCTTCACTATCCAATCTATAATTATTTTTAATATATTCTTGTAGTTCATTCAACATATTGGAACCAATAGTGAACCCAGCGAATTTCACAACATGGGGCATATATGTTCCTTTCTTTCTTGGAGCAATGATCTCTCTTTCTAACCACAACATCTGCCACATGACTTCTAAAAACCCCACTCTTTCTGACATTGCATAGGCAATTTGTGAGGCTGCTGCCTACATCCATAAATTCTGATCAGTGTCTTTAGGCTTACAAATCCAATCCCCAAAGTTATGAGGATACTTCTTATCAAGAAAATATCCCTTGGGTCTAAGCATAGCCTTGATCTTATGTGGAATTCTCTTGACATCCTAGGAGCCTAAAAATCCATAATACGAATACATCATTTAAATTAATGTAATCATTATCTCTGTTGTTTTTGTCCCAAGTTTGGCACCATAGCTGCACTAGCAACTTATTACCTCTCCCATCATTTGCGGTTAATTTCAAAGAATGCCTGAATTTTGAAACATTCTGATGCAAAATCAAATGCAGAAGCAGAGAATGATTTTTGAAAGATTTGGTTGTTTTCCACTTTGTTAATTGCTGATGCAATAACCTCTCAATCTCAGCGGCAAAATCAAATTCCAAATAACAATTAGGGTTTTGAATCCTCATTGACATATACATAAAATTCAGAGGCATTCTTGACTTAGCCTTTTCACATAACCGAGCCCATGCAAAATATGTATTTTGAAAGAAACCCATGAAACTGTTTGTTGAATGCGGGCCTTTACCATCTACCGGGATTATCCGATTTTCAACACCTCTCTTCATAAAATATGAGACTTCCCTGAACCCTGCACTTTTCACCATTGTCTCATAATCAATAACAAATGATTGTCTATCAATTTTAGTCAATGTCTGCTTGCTTAAGTTAAAACACTCTTTGATATGTGCCCTAGATATAACTACCAAAGGCATCCCATCCATTTTCCTTATCATTCTTGCCTTTGTTTTATAATGCTCGACTTATACACTTATGAGCTCCACATCAACGCTTATATTTGGTACCACAACTTTTGCCAAATCCAATTTCCAAGGGTTGCATCTAGGTTCCTTCTCATCTTTGTTTGCATAGAAAAACCAGAACAAAGATCTCCCAGTGATTAGGATTGTTGAATCCCTACATTACTTCCATTCATCTGAGAAAATATTTTTTGTGCCTATATCTGTTGAACCTGGTAATAGGCTGAGTAATGTGTATTGTGTGGGTCTTCCTTAACATTTCCTTATTTCTTCATAGACATTTTGGAAAATCAACAATTTACAGGCTCAAAAAAGGATCTTAATGGTTTGAGGTGCGCAGGCTTGTTCCTTCAGCTGGTTCTGCTCGCTCTTCTTACTCAACTCAATCTCCAATGCATACGACAATCTGAGCTAGATTACTTCACCTTCTTTATAATCGACTCACTTTATGCTTATTTAATTTTGAGACATTCCGAATGTGCGAAAAATCTGTCAGCACACTTCAACTGTCAACTCGGCCACCTCCCTAATTAATGATCACCTTTTCGCTATGTTGCTAGCCATTAATGTGTCCTCGGAATAGCGAAATTCACTACTTCTTAACCCCATTTGATGCTACTCGCGAAATAGCAAAAAATCTCTATCTCGCGGGCCCTTTATCCAGTACTCGTGCAAACGCGAAATTTCTCTATTTTGCCACTGCTCAAAACATGACCTGTGAAACAGCGAAAATGACTTCTATGATTTGTTTTCAAGGAAAATGCTCATTCTGTCATTTTAATATGCCCATGCTTTTGACTTTTAGATAATCTTTAAGCCTCAAGATGCAAAAAAATTTAGAGTGACCCATCAGGCCCTTCAATTTAACTGAGAGGTCTATAAAAGGTTGGGCCTTCTCATTTGTAAATTATTAGAGTATAAGTAGAGTAGGAGGCAAGAAATTGTTGCCAAGACTATGTTGAAGTTAATATACAATTTCAATTGAAGGTATTGTGGATTCTTGTGTGTTGCTTCTTCATTTTGCATGATTTCTACTTCTCATACTTTAGTTAAACTTCATTGATTGAAATAAAGAAATGTGAAGATATATGATGAATTCCATATTCATATCTTTTGTTAGTTGTTGATTGCATGTCGCAGTGTAAGGTTAGCTTGAACAAGATTAAGTACTAAGTTCAATTGTGAAGGTTCATTTGGATTGCGCCAGTCTTGGGTATTCAGATGAATGATTAAAGAAATGTGAAGATATATGATGAATTCCATATTCATATCTTTTGTTAGTTGTTGATTGCATGTCGCAGTGTAAGGTTAGCTTGAACAAGATTAAGTACTAAGTTCAATTGTGAAGGTTCATTTGGATTGCGCTAGTCTTGGGTATTCAGATGAATGATTAAAATATGAAAATCCTTCGCATTCCCTTAGAAGATTGCATCATATTTGTATAGTTGTCTCAGTTCTCAAAACAAAGCTTGGTTAAAGGAATTCAGTCATCTAAGCATCATTCATTGATATCATTGTCCTTAGGAATAGAGTAGATTTCCTAACCCTTTCATCCTTTTTATCTTTTATTTGAAGTTCAAGTCAAGTTCATGTTCCAAGTTCCAGCTACTTTGACAAGAGGAATTGATAAAGTCCAGGAAGAATAGTGTAAGGCCCTGTGTGATCACCAACATATCACATCATTCAACTGAGTTATATCCAACATAAAGTCACAAGTACATAGTTTAAACCTTGGGGTTGCCTTATTTGATCACATAGTGCCACATTGTTTAGCACATGAGGTTTCCTTGTTCAAGAGATGATAGAATACTCAGTATTTTATTCTACATGTTGGAGTGGTCACAAAACTCACATCAACAGGTATTTATAAACATATTCAGAATTTTCTATAAAATATGCGTATCTAACTAATTTTTGTAAATAGGGATAGAACTTGACCAACAGGTGCACAAAACATTTGAATGAACAAAGAAAATCAAACTCTGGCTTGTTGCTGAAAAGAAATACTTATAATCACCATTTCTCTACTGCTTTCTCTTTAACATGCACACAGTTGGCATTCATCTTCAACATGCACACACAAATAAACTAAAACCCTTGTAGACATGGACAGCAATTTGAAAATAAAACTTTGGGAATTTCTCAAGCTGCAGCAGAAGATTTGCCACAAACAAAAATCTGGCCTGAAAGCTAATAAAAGACTATATAATGAAAATTGTGCTTTTGTGAATGGAAATACACATAACAGAGATGTTGCTTTGATTCCAATGCATTTTGTGATATAAAAAATGCACAAACAAGCAAAATTTTCCCCTTCATACAGAGTCCTCCCTGCTCCCCAACAATCCTAGTCCCTCCAGTCCCTTCCCTCCCCCCATTTTCCCCTGCATTTCCTCATGCTCTCCCACTCCTCTCTCACTCTCTTTCTTCTGCCCCATCTTTCTTCCTTATCTTCTTTCTCATCCCCTCACAAGCAATTTTATTGTTGCCACCCACAGACATATGTCAAATGGCATGTAATCCTCATTCGGACCAATATTAAAAGCAACAAGATAAGAATTATTTCCAGGCATGCTACTCTCCATTTTTCAGAAGGGAATTTATACTACTCTCAATGTAGTGTTTGTACTATTTTTCTACTTACAATATTTCTGGTGTAATCTTCATTTATGATCACCATGTATGACTTGTATTTGCGCTTGAATCGTGTTTAAAATACATTTTCTTCAATCACCTTTAGGGGTCTTCATTTTTCAAATACAAAGTTCTTTAGATTATTAACCTCTCCTACTTCAGCTTCAATATCTTCTACTTGATGTTCTTCGTGATTATTTTTTCTCTTTCCCTCCTCTTCTCATCTTGCAGATTATCCCACAAAAGCGCAGCATGGGATTTCAGAATGGTCATTGTAAACTTCATTTTTTTTCAATTATCTACATCAATATTTTCCATTTCAGAATACCTCTCAATTCAAGTATTCAATCAGGGTATGAACGAGGGTTTGATTCTCTGTTAAAGTGACCTACAGCTTTCTTTGTATATGAATTTGTTCTGTTAGATATCCATAGGGTCAATGACACCAATATGACCTCTAACATTCTCATGCCCTGTTTCAGACTCTACAAAATTTATTTTGATTTAACATTGTCCTATCTTGTCAATAATCTTCACAAATGCTAATTTTCTTTCCCACATTTATCCTACCTCTCTTTCCCCACTTCATCAAACCTATGTAGCCATTTCTTCTGTTTACGTGTGATACCAAATTGATACAGAAATTTATTCTAATGGCATGTTTCTGTTATTCTGATTTTCTCAATTGCTCTTCTAGACTATGCTGGGGCTCCAAGATGTCCTTGTAAATAAAAATTCAACCGCACCTGAACTGCAAAAGAAAGCTTGGGATCTCTCAAACTACAAAATAAAAATTTTAGTCACAAAGAATACACCACCAAGTTAATAGAAGACTATAAAACATTAAATTCTGCTCTCTTGGCTGGAAGTTCAGAGCAAAGTGTCAATAAAGAGATGTTATTTTCATTCCTGATCAGATCATAATAAATGATCTTAATAAATCAGCAGAGCTCTGCTGATGAAGAATGGATGTCTCTTTTTTTCCTTCCCATCCTGTAATATCCCCAGTGGATATCTTTGGCAAGTAAGCTTCAAATGTAAAAATTTTAATAGTGCTTTAATACGATTGTAATAACCCCAACAGTTATTTTAAGGAAAAAACTTCTGATTTAATTATTTTTAACCCAGTGTGGCTTATTTTACATTTGACTTGAATCTAATAGACCTAGAAATTTCCCTTTACATTTACATTCTAACAATATGACCCAGATTATAAATAGGATTCCCAAAAGATGCACAATAAATAATAGGTCATTTCCTATGTTGTGTTCTAAACATATTACAACACTGCAACAGTAGTTATAACAAACTAATAATGTAATTCTCACTCCCATGACAATTGAAATGTTGTGCAACTCAATACAGCTAAAGATTCATGATTGATGCTCATGCAGAACCTCCAAGTGAGGTTTCCTACAAGGTAATAAGGTTTTCATCCTTGTACCTATGAAACCAAAGGTCCTCTAGTGTTTTGCAAAATTGACGGTTTTCATCCTTAGATTTGACTATTCAAACAATGATGCTCATAACAATGTTCGCTGGGGTTTCAGTTTGGAGAATAATCTTCTGTACTTGAACGATGGAAGCCTAGAAATATATCTCCTTCAGTATATTCAAATGACTTTGGAAAAAGATTGGCTGCCATTGGCCCTTGATGTCATCAACATTAATAATGTCCTCTGATTTATGTGTGTAGGGCAGAGCAGAGCCCACAAAAACCTTTGAAATTGCAACCAAACCTAACCATTGCATTGATGATATATGGTCATTATCATCCACCAAATTGTTGTTAATGTTCAAAGGCACTAAGAGTGGGGGGTGAACCAGTGCACCCACAAAACTGAAACAAAACTTAAATATCTTCCACAAGATCCAACATGCAAAAGCAAATAGCAAATAGAAACTTAACACATACACCATCCACATCAAATAGACACAACACACAAGATTTTCCCGTGGAAACCCTTGTTAGAGGGAGAAAACCGCGTGTGGAATGGTATCCACAAATTTCACTAGTGCACCGAGAAATTTGCTCTGTTAGGAGCTGTTACAATCACCCTGTTAGGGGTATAACCGGTTAAGAGTATTCCAGCCCGATTAGAAGCTAACAAGTCCTGTTAAAGACTACTCTGTTAAGAGATTTCAAACTCCTAAGAGTGATCTGATTAGAGGATTTTACACTTCAGATGCTGTTAGAGATCCTGGTCACCCTGTTAGGAGCGACCTTGTTAAAGGATTTAACTTGCAAACCTGCTAGCGCTTGCCTTGAGATAGACTCAGAATGTTTGATCTGAATATGACCTTTCTGTGTGACAGATCCGTTTCTACTTTGGTCACTGTGTCGCCTTAGACATCAACCAACTCCAAACAAACATCAATTCCAATTGCAACGCCTAAAACTATTACCCTAATTCACAGTTTCCTCCTTTTATATCAAGTTATACAAGTCGGCCTTACAACCTAAAACGTTTTACCCACTAACCTAAAGTTCAAATCTAATCCAGCCAAAACACATTGGTCAACCCAATAAAGTCAATACAATATAAATCGGGTCGCAAATAATCATTAACTAACATTAGATTGATCGGTAAACTGATCAAATCAAACTTGTTCTAACTGCCCTTTGTTCTTCCTGTCAGTGGCACTTGAATCTTCAATAACTCGATCAATTCTTCAAACTAACTGATGTGATTGTAGACATAGGTAGATATACCTCTGTAGATGATAATTGCATGATCGTACACCTTAACTCGATTTCGAGCTCCAGATTTAATCGCCTGAGTGACGCTCATTGTTCTTTAACCGATTGACTGGACACTTAGTCAATTCTGCAATTGAATCTTCATTACCATTGGTACAACTGATCTCTCATCTCCAATACATCATGTTGCTAGCAATGGCAACACCTCAATACAATACTATGATCAAAACATAGACCATCTTCACCAAATGCCAACAATCTCCCACTTTGGCATTCATGGCAACACTTAGTAGAATAAACATGAAATTTGCCTTAGTGTTGAATCTATTGCGAGAATGAAAAAATACATTACATTGCATTTGTAGTAAACAAATTCAGCTATACCGCCCCTAGGAATTACAATCATGTATACTACATCCCATAACCCTTACAAAAAGAACTTAGCCAAATTTCAGCTTAAGTACATCATTACATTACATTATCTCCCTCTTTGACAACAATGACAAAGGTATGAGAAAAATGTCAAAATTGTATTTATATTGTAGTATCACCTAATATTCTACTCAAAATATCAGTGAAGTCGACCTTCAAAATCTGTAGATCACTGTCCCATGTCTTTAGTAGAACTTCCATTGTAGCTATCTGCCCACTTAACAAAAATGCTAGCTCTTCCAAACCATCAATAGTACACACATCAGGGAATGCCAAAACTTTTTTTGCCTCCTTCAGTCCCTGTTGCAATACTTCTAGCTTCGGTATCAATAAACCTTGCAACTCTAAAGAGTTAGCAATCCTCTTGTCTTGTTCAGAATGATTGGCTCTCAACTTAGTGTTGATAGTTCTCACTTTCCCACTAAATCTTGTAGCAGAATTAGTGTGGGGATTAAAACTGGCTATGAGTACCCTAAGCTCCTGTTGAGCTTCACTCTTTTCCCTTTCCAAAATTAATTTTATCAGATTTACCTCCAACAGACTTAGTGGTAGGGGGCGCCTACCACCTTTGATTTCTTTCCTTCAACTTTAAGCTCCTTCTCACTTTCTGATACAGTATCATCACTTCCTTCATCTGCTCCTTTCTTCTCTCTTTGAGCTTGCTCCTTCTTCCTCTTCCTTGTTACCTTGACAGTGCTAGGAGTCTCCTTTATTGTAGGTTTCTTCTTTGTAATGACCGGAGGAGAAGGTTTTTTCCTTCCTCACTTGAGTGGAGCTTTGGGACTGTCTATCGATTGGGGCACTACATGTTGCATCCACTTCCTCAACTTCAACTTCAACTTCTGCTGCTTTAGATGTGCCAACTTGTTCTACAACATGCTTTGCTCTAATCAGCTCCAAACCTTTCTTCATCATGAATGTGTCAATGTCTCTCTTTACTTTCTTCTCAATTACAAGTTTCATTAACTCACTATGAACTTTGAGAGATTTTTCTTCATAAGTTCCAAATCTTGGTGTTTCAGGGTCTACCGGTTGAGCCAACAGGTTGTTTGCATACAGAGATAGTATGTCTTCTTCCACTTCATATCCCATGGGAATTACCCATGAAGTTCTGGGCTCAACTTCTTCCATCATGCATGTATCAGTGTCAACCATGAAACATATGGTATCCTTGTACTTCTCTACAACAGTAGATGGAATTCTCTCATGCATTTTCTTCGTAAAATCTTTCAAATAACCCCAAACTGTTCTTGTAAATCCATTACCTAATACCTTAATGCAATTGTTAGTCTGAATGAATACTGGGGTATCATTGATCCAAGTGATATTCCCTATTCTAGGAAACATGTTATGAAAATAGAAGAATAGACACATGATTACTTGGCCATATTTGAATCTTTGCCTTTTGTCTTTCTTTATCTTCTTCATGTTCACCAACAATTGTTCCCTCATGAATTCTGCAAGTCATAGTCTTCATTCTCCTTCATTATCATATGTGTTGTATGAATAGCACCACTAGGTATGCTATTCTTTAACCTACAAGAGTGATAAACCTTATAACCGATCACCATAGCAACATACTTCACCTCTTCATCAATTATATCATTGACAGTCATAGCACGTCCATCCCATCTAGACTTAGTCATAGTCTTCATTCTCCTTCATTATCATGTGTTGTATGAATAGCACCACTAGGTATGCTATTCAACCTACTAGAGTGATAAACCTTATAACCGATCACCATAGCAACATACTTCACCTCTTCATCAATTATATCATTGACAGTCATAGCACGTCCATCCCATCTAGACTTAGCCAGTCTAATTACTTCATCCTTTAGAATGGTGCAAAGAACATGTACAACATGAATGACCACCTTTGTAATTTTGTACGGTTTGTCCAGCCACATGAACTGGTCATGGATTCTACTCAAGACAAACCTAACGTGGTCTTTCTCAAACTCGTCGGGAAAGTTACTGCATAATGAAAACCTTTTTCTTCTATGCATTTATGTTCATCTTTCAGTACCATGTTATCATCACACATTCCCTCATACTGAGCATGAATTGCATCTGACCCTAAATCTTCTAGTTTGCAATGAATAAAAGATCTTACATCTTATGTATGTAAAACTCCGTAGGGCACACTGGATAATGCACCCGCTGGATCGTTTTCCATAGACTTAAAAAGGATGTAACTTAAACACCGGTCGTGGTCTCTCTGTTATATCTATCAATTTTGATGTAGCCATCTCAAATTTTCAAGAATGCAAACAATTATTCGATAAATACCTTAAACAGTTTGAAAACTAGGGCTTCTTTAGACGAACTCGATGATTCCCGATAAATTTTCTCTTGTAGATTAACACAATCTTTTCTTGTCTCTTGAATCACAACAAACACTTCAAACAATGCACTTCTAGTTTCACAACAGTTTACACAATACGCAAGGTGAGAACGAAATCCAAATTTTTTTTTTTATCAACCTTCACACATATGTAATAAATGCACTTAACCGATTGACCAGAAACTCATTACCGATGATCAAAACATCATATGATTCATCAAAACTTCATAATACATTCCAGAAATCTTTAATGCATCTTAACATGCTGATAGATCTTACCACACCTTTAGGGGGTTCGAAAGATAGATTCAGCAATAGTTGCTCCCCCTAAACCATATGATAGCTTAGTTTGATGATGAATTCTCCACACCCAATGGAGATGTGGATTGCTCTGATGACTGAGTGTCTTCTTTCTTCTTCCAAACTTTGTTAATCTCATTCTTGACTTCTTCAATATTTACAATCTGCTTCCCTTTCTGATTACTTGGCTGATTTACCGATTGTTTCCTTGTCTTGCAATTCCTTGATAAATGTCCAATCTTATGACAAATAAAACATGCCATTCCAATTGATCTCCATGGTCTTGCATTACCTCTTCCAGTCTTCATTTTGCAAATCACAGCTAAGTGTCCATAGTTACCACAAACTGAGCATGTGACATCAAATTGCCTTTCCCTTTGGTAAGGGCTTTCGCAGTTCACAGGTGGCCTTTGATTAATGACTCTTTACCTGCACTCATCAGCTTTGTGATCATATTTGTTGCATCTGTAATAGTAACCATCAAAGCTACTAGATCTACTACTGGATCTAGATCTACAATCATAAGCAGTATGACCATACCTATTGCAGTTATAGCAATATCCACCAAAATTGCTAGATCTATTATCAGACCTACTTCTACATACATTTGCAGTATGTTCTACCTTATGACATTTGAATCATACAGGTTTGTAGGCTTTCTTACCAAAAGTTCTTTGTGTTACTTTCAGTGGAGACTTTTCTTCTTGCTTAATTTCCTTTGTTCCAAATGATTTTCCAACTTCATTAGTAGTCATACCAGTGTAACCAAGACTTGTGGTCACTTTGCTTCTTTGATTCCTCAGCTGTTCATCAAGCTTTACAGTGCTCTCATTGAATTTCTTCAACAGATCATTAGCATTCTTCAGTTCTCCTTTTAGTTTCTCATTCTCATTTCTCAAAACTTCATTCTCTCTTATGACATTAGCATTTTTGTCATTTGAATCATGTAGGTGTTCATGCATTGTAGCAACCTCTCTTTCAGATTTGAAAAAGTTCTTCCATTTTTTGCTCTAGGGTTTCATCTTTGGCTTTTAGGGCATCTTCTGCAATTTTCCTTGCATCTTCTGTAGATTTTCTTGCTTCCAATTCTTCACTCATTTTGATTGATTGGGCTTCCATTTCTCTTCAGAGATTTTTCTTATCCTTTTTCAACTTTTCAATTTCCATAGTCATGGCTTCTAGGACTGCTTCAGATTCATCAGATCCACTTTGTTCAGACAACTGCTCAATGTAATCTTGACTCTCACTTAGTTGTTCAACCAGCTCTTGTTTTTTAGCTCTTGACTGCTTCAGTTCATTCTTCAACTTTGTTGTGAGGTTTTCACACCATCGCCCCATTGCAAATGGGGACCCCCCTCTTTTGCAAGCGGTAGGAGTAGTGGTCTTAGGTAGTCTTTGTTGGTGACAGTTTTCTAGCCCCTTGGTCTGGCAAGTGAAGTTTGAGAGTTGGTTTTGGGCAATTTTGGCCTGCTGGGAAGTCAAGTCTGTCTGGAGCGTGGGCGAGAGTTCTGCTATATCTTTCGGGAATATGGGATCAAAACCAAAGGATTTGTGATGAAACAAGTTTAAACCCTCTGAGAATCCTTGTTCCAGCTTCAATTCGATCTTAGAAAGTCGAAATAGATTGTGGGAGGTAGCTTT
>MU228074.1:1114037-1124999 GCA_018584345.1 Thuja plicata
CCAATCTAGGCATGGCGGGGAAAGATCACAAGTGGGAAGGAGGCTTACACCAAGTCACCGGAGGTCAAGGCATCAAGGCTATTCAAGGTAGAGGTCAAGTTCGATTTCAAGGTGGTGGCCAAGGGCAGGGTTCTCAAATTGCAAGAAGGTTCACATCCAGGCAAGCCACCGAGGCCAAGGCAAGATTACCCCAAGTGCATAGAGACTTCATCCTTTCAAGGTCAGGACATCAGGTACAAGCAAGTTCAAGTGGTGATGAGAAAGTTTCTAAGGACGAGCTCGAGCATCCAAGGCTTCACCTTATCTCAAGGATTGAATAAATTTCTAAGATAAGGTTGATGAGGTGGCAATTTCATGTGCATGCAATCAGATCATGCCAAGTGTCCTATGTTATCATTGGTTGACAGATTATTATAATTTTCTCATTGGCCCACAAGGTTGGTGCCCGCTTGTAATTGGTTGTAATTTTGGCAACCCTAATTAGGGTTTTGTAGGGTTTACTCTTGGCCCTTGATTTTGCCCCTTAATCTTGGCCACTCATAATTTTGAGCCTCTATATAAGGCCAAGGCTTTCTCATTTGTAAAGGAGAGAGAAATTAGATTAGAGGTAGAGTAGAGAGGGGGTAGTGTTGGAGAATTGTTGCCATAATACTATTAAAGTTATTGATGGTTCATTGTTGGTCTTCATGGTGAATCACTTAATGTTGCTTTGGTATATTGCATGTTTCTTCTCACCTCTCAAATTAAAGTAGGATTTCATTTCATGTTGTTAGAATAGGAGTAGATGGCTAGTTGTATGGTGATGTTAGTGAATGTTTGATAGGGATCTATATACTAGGCCACTAGCATCCTAGCGGCTTGTTAGGAAGCCTTGTGTGGTAATCTAGTCCAATTTCCCTTAAATCATTGCATCTATGGAGGTAGCGCCGCTGGCAAGCTTTCATTAGATTTGATCCCCGTCCATTTGCTAATCTTTCCATTCCATAGGAGTAGTAGTAGAGCAGTAAGTAGTTTAGTAGTCGGAGTTTGATAAGCAAAGTTGGAAGTGATATAAATTAAGGAGATAGATCCATTGAGTATACATTGCAAAGCTAAGTCCCATCATCATCATAGCGAGAATTTGGCATCCTTTAATGAACAACGTAAGCCCGCCTACGTGATTAACCAACAAATCACATTAATATAACTGAGTTAGTATCCACAGGTGTAAGGAACCTTGAAGTTTTCTCATGTTCTTCATGAGTATTTACTTTTCAAGAGAGGGTTGAGTGTTTGATATCCTGTATCAAGTATTCAATTCCTATATGTTATGTAGTGGTACAAAACTGACATCAACAAACTCCTCAATGAGCATTTCAGCTTCTTTGAGTTTCCTTTTCAACAAACCCTCCATATCTGCCTTAAGGATCCTACCTGAGTTGTTAGGCTTCTTCAAAGGAACTTGGCTCTAATACCAATTGTTAATGTTCAAAGGCACTGAGAGGAGAGGGGGGGTAGAATCAGTGCACCCACAACACTGAAACAAAACTTAAATATCTTCCACAAGATCCAACATGAGAAAGCAAATAGCACATAGAAACTTAACACATACACCATTCCCATAAAAAAGACACAACACAAGATTTTCCCGTGGAAACCCTTGTTAGAGGGAGAAAACCATGTGTGGAATGGTATCCACAAATTTCACTAGTGCACCAAGAAATTTGCCTTGTTAGGAGTTTGTTACAATCACCTTGTTAGGGGTATACCCAGTTAAGAGTATTCTAGCCCGATTAGAAGCTAACAAGTTTTATTAAAGACTACTCTGTTAAGAGATTTCAAACTCCTAAGAGTTTCCTGATTAGAGATCCTGCTCACCTTGTTAGGAGCAACCTTGTTAAAGGATTTAACTTGCAAACCTGCTAGGGCTTGCCTTGAGATAGACTCAAGAATGTCTGATCTGAATATGACCTTTCTGTTTGACAGATCCTTTTCTTCTTTGATCACTGCGCCGCCTTAGACATCAACCAACTCCAAACAAACATCAATTCCAATCGCAACGCCTAAGATTGTTACCCTAATTCACAATTTCCTCCTTTTATATCAAGTTATACAAGTCGGCCTTACAACCTAAAATGTTTTACCCACCGACCTAAAGTTCAAATCCAATCCCGTCAAAACACATTGGTCAACCCAATAAAGTCAATACAATATAAATCGGGTCGCAAATCATCATTAACTAGCATTAGACTGATCGGTAAATTGATCAAATCAAACTTGTTCTAACTGTTCTCTATTCTTCCTGCGAGTGACACTTGAATCTTCAATAACTCGATCAATTCTCTAAACTAACTGATGTGATTGTAGACATAGGTAGATATACCTCTGTAGATGATAATTGCATGATCGCACATCTTAACTCGATCTCCAACTCCGGATTTAATCGCCCGAGTGTCGCTCACTGATCTTTAACTGATTGACTGTACATTTAGTCAATTCTGCAATTGAGTCTTCATTACCATTGGTACAGCTGATCTCTCATCTCCAATACATCATGTTGCCAGCAATGACAACACCTCAATACAATACTATGATTAAAACATAGATCTTCACCAAATGCCAACAACTGCAAGTACACGTAAATTTGCAGCCTTAATTTTGAATACATGTTTTTGGGCAAGGGAATCAATTTTGGAGAAGTTGTGTGGTCAAATTGGCCATTAATGGTCCTCTCAATCGTGTGGGGGGTCAGTAAGGTGAAGAGTGTAAAAAGGTGGGAATGTTGAAGTTCGGAAGTCGGGGGTACTGTATGACTCTTGCCACATGTTGGAGGATTGAAGATGGGGCATACAAGTGTGAGAAATCCAACTCTCTAACAAGGCAAGGAAAGGAGTTGTGGATGAGGGGAAAGGGATGCTAGGATGTATAAGTCTAATAATTTGACAAGAATAGGGGATAAGCGGAGTGGGGTGGAAAAGCATGTTGGTATGGAAAAGTCCAACAGTTTGGTGGGAACAAGGAAACGTTGAACTTAGATGGAAAGGATGATGAACTTCAAAAGTTTGACAACCTTCAAACACTTAGAGATTTGATGAGAAACATTTAAATTTTTTGAGAAGAGATATGACCAAAACACAAGATTCTCGAGACCTTTTTGCTCCTAACACATTGGTAAGCATTTGTGGGATGATGACGAACAATACTTAGGCCCTGGCTTAGGTCATTGAAGCTATGGATTGACCATTTTGTTGATGTTTTGTAGCTTATGTCAAATAAATCCTATGAGACTATTAAATATATATATATATCGAAAATAGTATTAAGAGAAATTAATATAATAATGATTCAGAGATATTATATGTGTGCATATATATATATATATATAGTTACATAATCAATCATCATTATCTTAATCACATAATAATGAATAGACATGTCCCATGAAGGGTCATGGGACATGTCTCTCCTTGCCTCATCCTCAATATAAATGCAAGAGAGATCGTTGCATTTGGAAAACACAGAAAATAGAGTGCTATTACATTTGCAGCTATCCTAAAATTAACACGGTATCAGAGCCAGACTGCAAATGTAAGAGAGTAGTTTGTTGATGGTGAATCTGTGACTGTCTCAGAAAATACAGTCTCAGTACGAGGACCATATCTCATTTTTCTGCATTTTGGATATGTTGGTGATAAACAAATTGCGAAGAATCTCACCGGAGCGATTGGAGAGAAAGTGTCAGGTTCAAAAGTTATGACCCACTGTGTACGGGTCTATGTAAAATCCAGTGAATGAAGTTGTGTTGCAGAATTTTGTCCACACCAAGTGCAAAGAATAAGGTCAAGTGAATTGTAGCAGATTTGTTAAGAAGCAAACATCAGCAATTATAAGTGTACCCTGGGGACACGTCCCCTCCCAAAATCCCCAACGTCTTCGAGACGGGACGCACTGGGGACGGGGGGATGTCGTCTCGGTGTTTCTGGCAGCACCATCCATCTGTTGTCGTTCTGTCGGAGATGAGGGGACGTATCGGCGTTCCCCTCGGGGACGAGGGACGCAAAAGAGTCCCCGAAGGGGATAGGGGGACACAAAAGCGTCCCTGGACCCCTCCAAGGGACACACATGCGTCCCCCGTTAAAGCAAAAAAACAAAGTAATTTAATAAAAAAAAACATTTTTTAAATGTTTCATTGGTCATTTTTAAACCCTGGGGCATGTGGGGCCCATGTCTTCTGCTAGAATGCTTGAAAATTTGTTTTGATATTCATATCATGCTACTCGATCTAATCATCTGATCTTTATGATTAGATAGTGATACTCAGTGCTCATAATTTTGATATATCATATCTATTATAAATTTATATAATAGAAGTTTAGAACTCTTCCATTTGTTGATTCGACTATTTATAATTCTATTGTTCAAACTTCAATGTTCAATGTTTCATGTTCAATGTTCCATATTCAATGTTCAAACTTAAATGCAATGTTCAAGTATTTACTTTTAGTAATTCTAATTTACGATTTACAGTTATTGACAACTGTTTTAAACTTTTACATCTTTATGTCTTATATTGTTATACATATTTTCATAACTAGCATTTTAAGTACCACATGTATAGTATATATACCCCCCCGGTCCCCCGCCGTCATCCCCCCACCGTCCCCAAATTGAGGCCCCTCTGTCCCCCATCCTGATGTCCCCCCGTCCCTCAAGGCGGTGTAACTATGACGATTATATATTAGCAACTATGTCATTCTTGAATGCGGCGATTCATTGAAGACATAATTTACACACTGATATTTGAGTAAAGTGACTTCATTAAAGAAAAGAAGCGTTGTTTAGTAAGAGGTTGAGGATGACGAGTTTGCAAAGTATAAACAACGATTTCCATAATGATTAGTTAGACCTTATAGTGGCTTTCGGTAAAGAGATTTATTAATTTGTTATGATTGTGGTCAACCATTAACAAAGAAGCACGTATTCAAAGAAGGGTGTCTCTTTCTAGAAAGCAAGCATTAATTATAGAGTGTCACATCTCTTGGAGCAATCAAGTCATTTCACAAGAAGACATGAGAATTGTTCAACGATATAAGAGTGGGAATTTTACATTGTGGGGGGGAATAATTACCAATGTTACATTCCCATTTGAACCATCATTAGTGGGGAGATGATTCAAAGGTGAGATGTCTCTCAAATAATCTGAGAAGGTGTTTTCTGATTTTGATGTATATGGACCTTCATTGAAGTAACTTGTGTCAAGGATGTTGATGCGCACATAAGTATTTATTATCCTTGAATATTACATTTATCTACTCATTGTAGTCTCTCTCTCATCTGTATTTCTATACATACTATAAGAGCTATTTGCCTTGATCTTTTCCGGGGATGCTCTTGCAAGAAAAGAAGATTGATATCAGATTCAGAGGGAGTCTGACAGTTTATCTTAAACAATCTTGGATAAAAAGATCAACAAATTGATATCTGCTCAATGAGTTCTTCTTTGTGAGAGAAGTTCGAGGTGAAATCCCTTGTTTCCACCCTCTGTGCTGAGGCATGGTGGATGTCATGTGTGTGACTCCATATTTTTAATGGGCCTACCCCCTGTGTACATCATGAGGAAGTGACGACTTCAAAATGATTATCACTTGTATTTGTAAAAGTTATTGGAAGGTAACGATCTTACAATAACTTGACCTTCTATTGTGATAGACATCTTATGATGTCTGAAACAGATCATGATAGATGATATCTTGCACGGTGGATTAGTTCCTTAAACAGACCATGGCCTTCTATTGTGATGGACATCTTATGATGTCTGAGACAGATCGTGATAGATTATATCTTGCATGGTGGATTAAGTTCCTTAAACAGATCATGAATGTTCTTGTGGTAAGTATTATCGAGGATACATGTGCACATTACCTATGGACATTTTTTGAGTACTTGGTGAATATCATGCGACTTGATATTCTGAGGCCATTACTCTGAGTTCATGGTGAATATCATGTGACTTGATATTTTGTGGCCATTACTCCTGATATCATGAGATAATATCTAATGGTGAATATCTTCTGATTAAAGATATTCTTAAACATGTCATTCTTGATATTACGCTGAGGTAATATCATATCTTGTGTTTATCCTCCCTAGCTAATAGGGAGTGTTGATGTTTTGTAGCTTATGTCAGATAAATCCTATGAAACTATATATATATATATTATGTGAGATATCATATATATAGATATATATCTAAAATAGTATTAGGAGAAATTAATATAATAATGATTCAGAGATAATATATATATATATATATAGTTACATAATCAATCATCATTATCTTAATCACATAATAATGAATAGACATGTCCCGTGAAGGGACATGTCTCTCCTTGCCTCATCCTCAATATAAATGAAAGAGAGATCGCTGCATGTGGAAAGCATAGAAAATAGAGTGCTATTACATTTGCAGCTATCCTAAAATTATTACATTTGTTCCACAAAGACAAATTGAAAAGGGATGTTACAAGTCCATCCTTCCCAAAATCACTTATTCTCAAGCAATTCAACTTCAAGATGCTCCAAGGCACTCGATTCTTCACTAGAGGCAGATTTTCTAGGTAGCTTCCTTTAATAAACTAGATATTTTGTGATCTTTCCATCCTTGTGATGATCATAGCAATTATTTTCCACGAGTAGCACTCTTCTATCCGTAACCACTCAATCAATTAGTGCTAGTGTTTCATAAACACACAATGCTAAAATGAAAACATGCCAAGATGTCAATGCTAGGAAATGTGACTAGACTATTCCAAATGATACCGTATAAACCCCTATTGATTGTTGTTTAAAATCATCTTCATGCCAAAGTCCGTGTACCCACTTATTCTCCTTTTTTCTTAGTCTAACTACAAGCAACTACTATTTTACACTATGAGTGAGTATTACATTTGTCACATAAAATAACTATTGTTTTCCCTCAGGGGTAAACTGGAATTAACAGAGACATACACAAAGCAAAGTATTTAACAGAGAATGTATAATAGTATTATCTTTATTGATTCATACATCAAGCACAAAGGTATTCCAACATAATAATCTCCCCCCCTTAGGGAAAGGAGAATGTATACATATAGTGTCCGAAGGGATGCCAGGTGAATCGTCGCATCCGTGTAACTCCTTCGAACCAACCAACCGTCTAACTACCCATTTCCCGGACAACATCATCCCCCAAAAAAGAAAAGTCATCTCCGGACGATAACAGAATGTCCGAGATGGGAACAAAAAAAAAAGGAATGATGGACAATTGCAGCAAGAACCAAAACATGCTGACTGCAGCAAGAACCAAAACATGCTGCTCCGTCTCAGCCTCTACCAAGTGCTGCAAATTTGCTGCTCAAATGATACTATCTTTGTAGCCAATCTGTCCTTAATAGCCATGTTGCCTTCTCCACACTCAACTACTGGGTACACTAAGCCAATTCTTTCTCTACTACCTCCAACCTGGTGGTCAGCTCCTCTCGAGCTCTCTGTGCACCCACCATGGCAGCGTCATGTCCAGCCAAGACATACTCTGAGTGCCTCAAAGTGTAGTACCCGTCTACCTCTCTCGCCACCACTAGCGCGCGGACAATCCATGCCTACAGCATCTTTGGGTCTCATCTGCTCAACGATGTGTGTTCACAACCTCCAAATCTGTCTCCCTCGGTGGCTTATGGCTCCCCCTTCATCGCTTAGCTTCAGACTTCTTTCTTACCATGCGGAACAAACCCAAGGCTTACCTTGATGGCGCTGGTACCCCAAACTCTGGGTTGTAGTGTGGCTCAAAAATAAAATGGGGGTCTGGGGGCAACGCCCCTAGCAGGGTCGAGGGGCAGTGCCCTTGCGGGGTCTTAGAGCAGTGCCCACACAAAAGTCCATGGCGCACACCGTTTTCGTGATTTTCGTTCGATGCCCTCTCCTCTGCCAACTGCATTATGGTGCCTGTGCGAATGGCCAATAACTATATTTTCTTCCTTCCATGCCATATGCTATTCACTGTTTTTTTTCCCTCCCACGTACTCCAGTTCGTACGGCCCTAGCGTGTGGGTGTTGTTTTTATTACTTGTCATACGGTATACTTAACATTCTTGTGCGTTTTTTTTCCCTTTCGTTTGCCTTTCCTCTTGTTCATATGGTGTCGTACGACATAATGTCATATGTTCACTTTTTGTGTTTCCCTCCAAGTTTTCGCGGCCTTACGGTTATCTTCTGTAGTTGTTTTCCCTCACCGGTCGTACGGTATTCCCCTCCGAGGCTTACACGGTCGTACGGCCTTCCTTTTATGTTTTGTGTTTTCCTTTGCCGGTCGTACGACATCATGTTGTACGGAACAATACGGTCTTTTTCCTTTTTTCACAACATTTTCGTCCGTACGGCTGTACAGACTCTTATTTAAAATTTTTAGTTGCACTTTCATTTGTACGGCATCGGGCCGTACGGTATCAATCAGTATGGTGTCATACGGTATTAGTCCGTACGGCACCGTACGGACTGCCTTTTCCTTTTTTTTAAATTTTTACGTAAGTGTTTCAGACTCTTGACGGGCCCGGTGGTCTGTTTCTTGCTCCCATTCGTGATATATTTTCAGCTTCGACCCATTGACTATGTTCAGAACCGCCTGGCCGTTGCGTGTCCATAACTTCACTGCCCCATTCGCGGAAACTTCCCAGATTTTATACGGGCCTAGCCACTTTTCTTTGAATTTGTCAGATTTTATTTCATTTCGCCCATTAAACTTCAATACCAACTGACCTGGCGTGAACTATATCTGCTTCATCGCCCACTGTGCCAGCAATCGTTTCTCTTCGAGTCTGTTTTCAATGGCTATCCTTCGACTTGGTACCATAAATTCAACAGGAACCATGGTCTCTCGCCCGTAAATTAGGAGAATAAAGATTTTGAAGGTTGCAGCCACAGGGTTCCAACCGTCGCCAACACGAGCGTCGTCACGAAGGTTTTTCCCTTTTGATTTTACCTCCTAGTATTTGATGGGTTCTTCCTTCCTAAACTGGTGTGTGGGGGTGGCTTCCTCCTCCCTAATGCTTAGCATGTTACAAGATGGTGTAAAGAATTTGTAATCTTCCATTTGCCAATGAAAGAGGCCATTCATTAAATCTCCATCATCCCCTGAACATTCTTCCAACTCCAACACCCCTTCGTCATTGGGCTCCATTCTTCTTTGCCCTCCGTCTTCTCCCAATTGCTCTTCGTCAGATTTTGAGTCTGAAGATGCTAACTCCTCGCTCACCATTTGCGTGCAAAGATCAATCACGTACTTCCTCCTGGCAGTCTCTATGGTGAGTGTGTTCCGCTTCCAGTTGTGGTTCACCTTCGCTAAGGTGAGCCACCCTCGTCCCAAAATAGTCGTACCCCTTTTTCTTTAGTGGGATCACCACAAAGTTGAGTACGAAGGGCTGTGTAGCAATCATCACACATTGAGCTGAGGGTTCCGATGGGTTTGATGTCGTGCTGGTTGGCGCCCAATAAGTTGAAGGTTGGGGGCCACAGTGTTGGCTTGCCCAATTTCTTCCATGTCTCCTCCGGAAGGACGTTCACTCCTGACCCTCCGTCCACTATAGTGTCTGTCAGGATGGTGCCAAGGATGCCCATCTCGATGACTGTTGGGTACCTCCCGTTGTTTACAGCAAGTATCATCAGGTCAATTGCAGACCCTCCGAGGATGTTCGTACGTGTGGTATTTGGCTGCGTGGCCAAGTTCCCCAACAATGTCGTTCCCAAGTGAGGCATGGTGTGAAGGAGGTCCTGGAGTTTCACCGATACCTCTAAATGTAACAGTTGTCTCAGAATGTTTTCTTCTGTCTCCCTCTGGCCCGCGGTGGTGGTCATCTCCCATGTTTCTTTTTGTGCCTTCATCGACTTCTCTATTTCTTCTTTAGCCTCCTGTGTCCGTTGCTTTTCTGTTCGAGGGTCTGGATATGTGGCTTGCTTTTCTTGCCCTCGGGTGACGGTCAATACCGTACTCGTGCTTCCATCTATGTCTAGCTAATTAATGCCAGATTTCAGGCAGTTGGCATCCTTGTGGTTGCCAGGACCACACCAGCGGCATAGCTTTTGAGTAGTGTCGCCCTTGTCGCAGTCCCTTGCAAAGTGGCCCCATTGATTGCAAGCTCGGCACTGGATCATTTGCCGACCCTTGGAGTCATATTGTATTCGACTCCTTGTATTGGTGTTGTTATTGCCGCTTCTGCCACTACGTTGGTTGCCTTCGTACCCACCCGATGTAGATGGTTGCTCTTGAGTAAATAGCACTTGTTGATTCCTCACTTTCATGTTGTATGGGCATTCCTTGGTGGAATGGCCCATGATCTGGCAAATGTCACAAAATGCATTTTTGGGACATGATCCCTTCGTATGACCGCTCTCCTTGCAGTCCGTACACCACATGTCATCTTCCCCCTTGCTGGTACCCCCTTTCATGGTCTTGAACTCCATCATTCTTTCCATGTCCTTTTGGAGTGCCATGACTTTTTTCGTCGACTCACCATCACTACTATTGTCATCGTCGGCAGTGTCATCTTCGTTGGAAGAAGACTTGCTTCTTTTCTTCTTAGAGGTCTTTTGTTCGCTCTCCAAGTCCATCGCCCGGTTATAGGCATCTTCGTATGAGGTGGGGGGCACTATCTTCATTTTCCTCTGTAGGTTCGATTTTAGGCCCTCCACGAACCATCTTTTCTTCAGACCATCCGCTGGCTGACTCTCCATTTTTCCGACTAACTCCTTTAGTTGGCGACTGTAGGCCCGCACAGTCTCCTTGCCTTGTTTGGTACCGTATATCTTTGAAACAATTTCATTGTCAACCCTCAGGAGTCGAAACTCCTTCTGGAATTCTTTCTTGAGTTCGTCCCAAGTGGTCACCTTTGTTTTGTCCACATCGGAGTACCAGTCGATGGCTACCCCTCTGAGTGTGGCGGGGAACTGTTTCAC
>MU228074.1:1155772-1176693 GCA_018584345.1 Thuja plicata
GCAAGGCTGGAGGTTTTCTCGACCCCACTCTTTCCTACCAGCGCCCGCAGCGAGTGGGGTTATATTGTAAAAATTATTTTTAATATTAATAAAATTCTGGCTTCGGCCTTTTACCGATCAAAAAAAATAAAAAATTATTACATTATTCTAAAGATAGATTTTTTTTGTATTAAATATAAGTATATCAAAAAAAAGGATACAACAAGAGTTTTTAAACAAGTCTACGAAGGCAGTGCCTTCCCACAAGGTTCACGGAACAAAATATAGAGTATCACATAGATCAAAATGAGAAACAAAAAGAACAGGCTAAAGGAGGCAGCCGTCTATAACATCGACCCAAGTGGTCCAGCCCTTCTCTCCCTCCATCCAGGCGACCTTCTTTTTCTCTTGAATTTGGGCCAGCATGGCCAGCTCATTTTTCTTGGATTTCCTATTCCTTTTAATTTCCTTGTTGATCTTTTGCATGGTCTTCTCAAAGTTCTGCAGGTTGTCCAGGTTGTCCCTCCACTCATAACCGTTCTTGAGCTCAAAGACAAAGAAAGTGGCATGTCCGGTCTGGAGAAACCTTCTCAGCTTCTCTTTGTGCATCATCATGGTGGTGTGCACCTGCAAGGAGATATTAAGAAAAGTGAGTTTCATAAAAAACTCAGTAAGGGCCCTGGGAGAGTCTTGGAATCTTTCTTCATTCCTGTATTTCCAAATCTGCCATAAGATGTAAGATGTTAAGATATTCTAGAAAATGTTAGCATCCTTTTTAAGACCCATAATATGACCAGTAGAAATTTCAAAGATAGATATGTTAATAGGATAAGAAATGCCAAAAAGTTTCCATATAGCCCTGGCGAAAGAACATTCAAAAAAGATATGCCTGCTGGTTTTCGGAAGTTTACAGGACTTACAACAGTTGTCCTCATTGATGCTAGATCGGATAGGAAGCCTATCCAATAAAAACAACCATTTAAAACATTTAACTTTCGGTTCAACATAGCCTTTCCAAAGGATATCAAAATACTTTTTCCAAGAACAATTATCCAAGGAGGAATACCATTGATCATTAATAGGGTCAATGATGGCACCATCATACCCAAGAAACTTGTATATGTTCTTAGTTTTGATCTTGGATAGGATGGTCCCATCAGGCCATTTACATTTCAGAAATCTGTCAGAGTCAGTGTCACAAGTGGTGGGGAGATCCTTAGTAGCTTTAAGGATCATGTTATATGTCTTTTTTTGAGAGGGAGGGATATCATAAGAGCTGCAAATGTTATCCTAGCTAATCAGCTGGTCATTTTCAAAAAGATCCACAAACTGAGAAATGCCTCTACTAGACCAAAATCTAGCAGAGAAAACTTGGGACAAAGCCAAAGGTTTACCAGAAAGATGAAGGTTCCACCAAATGGATCTTTCACCATAAATGTGGGTGGTGTCATGAAAGTCCTTGTTAGAGATAAATTCTCTAACATGGTTCCAGGCTTTCCAGATCAATTTAAAGACCTCAGACCCTTGAACGTTAATGGTAAAGTTACCCATAACTAAGTCAGCATAGGGGAGATTCTTCTAGGACTTAGCATTCTTAGGACAGCCCCGTTCAATATTATTTCTAACAAGAACCTTCCATGGCGTCGTGCCATCCATGGAATGAAAGATCCACTTGGCAGCAAGGGCAATACCCTGAATCCTAAGATCTTTCAACCCCAAACCCCCAAGAACCTTACTATTGTAGCACCATTTCCAATTAACAACATGAGCTTTTTTATTGCATTTGCCATCGGACCAAAGGAAGTTCCTAACCGCTTTTTGAATCTCAAAAATCTGGTAGTTGTTAAACATCCAAGCAGAAGAGTAATAAATGTTATAAGAGGACAGGATCTTTTGGCAAACTTGAAGTCTGTCGGCCAAACAGAGGGAGCGATTGTGCCATTTGTCAAGCTTGTTGGTGATTTTCTCTTTAACCCAGAGCCACATGTCTTTAAGCGAGGGGTTTATAGCAAAAGGGATTCCTAGGTATCTAACAATCTTCTGAGGACCCCCCATTGAAATTCATACTGATTGAACCAATCAGGAGCATCCTCCTCCCAGCCAAGGCACATGGATTTGGAGTGGGATAGCTTAGCACCAGACATATTGCAAAAAAGATTAAGTTTGGTCTGAAGAGCTTCAAATTTGTCCTCAGTAGCTTCAAAAAGAATGGCGGTATCATCAGCGAGTTGACTATTAATAAGAACATCCTCATTAGGCAGTGTAATTCCTTTCATAGCTGGGGATAAGGTATTGTCCCTAAGAAGGTAAAATAGGGCATCAGAGGCGATAGCAAAAAGAGCAGGCGCCAGGGGGCATCCCTGCCTAATAGACCATTCGAGGGGAAAGGAGGTAGATAGAGAGCCATTAATGTCAATTTGTGCATAGGCATCATGGAGGAGAACCTTAACCGCATTACAGAAGAAAGCAGGAAAAGCAAAAGCTTCTAGCATCATGTTGATGAAGTTCCATTCAATTCTGTCGTAGGCTTTTTCAAAGTCTAATAGAAAGATGGCAGAATTCTGATGGGAATGTTTAGCCCAGTGCATGGCTTCCCAACTAGTGATGACATTCTCAAGAATATATCTACCTTTAATAAATCTAGTTTGAGTAGAGAAAATCAGTTTAGGAAGAATGTTGACAAGTCTGGTGGCTAAGATTTTGGCCAGACTTTTGTAGGAGACATTTAGAAGTGTTATTGGCCTCCAATTTTTGATGAGGGCCTTACCCCCATCCTTGGGGATAATTTTGATAATACCACGGTTAATGGAATTACCGAGAGAGCCATGGGAGACAGCCTCTGAATATATCTCAAGGAGATCCTTGCAGATCCACCTTTGGTTAGCTTTATAGAACTCAATGGGGATGCCATCAGGACCAGGGGCCTTGTCCAACTTAAGAGAGTTAATGGCATTACTAATTTCATCAAGAGAAATCTGTTTGGCAAGGGTAACAATATCCTCAGCAGAAACAATTTTAGGAATCAGAGCATGCCCCTTGTCCCCGAGAGAGGAGGCCGCAACCGAATCCTCAGAGGAAAACAAGTTTTGATAGAATTTAGCAAAAGTATCCTTAATAGAGTCAAGGTCTGTAATCTCTTGATTGTCAACGATGATCCTTTCAATGGATTCATGAGTATGTTTGTGTTTAATAAGATTGAAAAAAACTTAGAACCCCGATCCCCATATTGCAGCCAATGAGCTCTGGCCCTAATCTTAGCTCCCTTAGTTTTAATGACCTGATGCCTCCAAAGTGCATCTTTAGCTTTAATAACTTGGGAGGTAAGTTCAAGGTCAGAGGGGGAATGTTGATTATTAACTTCAGTAGTAGCTAATTTATGAGAAAGATATTTCTCAAAGAATTTGTAGTCCTTGGCCCATTTCTGACCAATACTTTTTAATAGGTTCTGCCAAGCAAGGATGTTCTTATTCCAAATATCAATGAAACTACCATTGGGGAGATTATGTTTGTTAATAATGCCGATGATATGGATAGCAGAGAGGACTTTGACATCTCCGAGAAGACTGGTGTTAAGGATGAATTTGGGTCTAAGGCCGCGACTAACAGCAGGGGAGGTGCTAAAGGTGAATGAGGCAAAGATGGGGTGGTGATCAGACAAGGATGTGGGGGTGACAAGAACAGAGTTGCCACCATTTTCTGGCAGGACAGAAAAAAAAGTGCTTACAAGCATAAAACCTATCAAGTCTAGAATATATTCTAGCATGACCCTGTTGATAGTTGCACCATGTGTGCCAAAGACCCGGATTGTTGGCCTTGTTGCCAAACAAGGGGTCGAAGAGGTGTTTAGAGTTTTTAAGCCTATTCCAGGTAACTTTCTCTCTATCCTTCCAGGCAAATGGAAGTCCTCCATTCTTATCATCCTGAAATTCAACCATGTTGAAATCACCAGCAAAAATCTAGGGGATGCCAGGGAGAGAAGACAACCATTCCCAAAGACCAATTCTTTCATTAACATCATTAGATGCATAAACAATGCATATGCCAAAATCATTACTATTGTAATTTAGAGTGACCCAAACAACACGGTTACATGGGGAGATGCCTTGATTGGTAATAAACTTCGCCCATTTAGGGCTCACAAGCAGGGAAACCCCACCTCTACCCTTTGGGTGGTTGGTGGAGATTTTAAGAGCCTCCTTCCATATAAAATTAAGATTTGATTCCAGAATAAACCAGTAGATTTAATTTCTTGCAACATAAGAAAATCCAAGTGCTTACAAGTAGACAGGAAATTTTTAATAACATATTTTCTATCCGGGGACTCGAGTCCCCTAATATTCCAAGAAATACAATTCATGAGGAAATGTTCGAAGGGGAAGAACACACTTTAGATGATTTAACACAGGTGGTCATCTCATCAGTACACATTTCATCATCATTTTTAATATTTTTATTTTTTGATCCAGGAGGTCTCCCTCTGCGTTTAGATGTAGGAAAACTAGACAAAAAATCTCCTTCATTATCGGTTAAGGTTTCGGGTTCCGCAGAGGGAACAACTCGGGAGTGTTCAAATTCAATCAAGTTTTGTGAAGTAGGGATTACCGCAACAACAAATTTGTCAGTGATCTCCCGAAAGGGTTTGGAAGGGTTCGGAGGAGGCAAGGAGCTAGGGTTTAGAGGGGCGGAGGTGGCAGGTTGGGAATTAGGCGAAGAGAGTTCAATAGGACTGAACATATTTGAAATGATAGGAGAGGAGGAGGAAGGAGGTTTGGAGGATGAGGAAAGGCTGATATTCTCGCGTCTACACTTTTTGGTCACACACTGGAAACCATCCGATTGGGATTTATCTATCAGACAAGGTTGAGAGACGACAGGGGCGGGGTTAGGGTTAACTGTAGAGGAGGATTTATAATTATTACCAGTCTTATTCATGCTAGGAATCACAGTTTCCATGTCCAAACCAGATTCCTTAGGGTTGGGAGTGGGTTTCTTAAGAAGGATAGGACAATCTTTGCAAAGGTACCCTTCTCGGCGGCATAAGAAACATGCATTAAGACCACTAAGAAGTTCAATAGGGCAATTGTATGAAGTATTTTCAACATTGATATGAAAATTTGGTGGTATTTCCAACCCAAGATTCAGGGAGATGAGGATTCAGGCATCCATGTGAGGAACAAGACGCACAGTGTCATCCATACAAATCACTTTCCCTAAAGGCTGAAGCAATTGAGGGATAAACCTCCAAAGAAATGGTGGAATATGCTTAATGAAAATCCAGCGGGGAGCTGAGAGGGCCAACACTTCTTCATAATTTGCATCAGGAGACTAGGCAATAGCTCTAAAGGAGGCCGAACCAACCGACCAATACTATTTTTTAAGCACTTTAGTTTGAGCTTCATGGTTAACAAAAAAAATGACAAAAAGACCCTTTTGAATTTGTCGATAGAAAGAAATATGAAAACCCATTTTAAGATTCCAGAAATTATGAAACCAATCATCAAGAAACTTTCTAGGAGGGCATTTATCCAGATCAACAACTGAGAAGAAGATAGCAGTGCTTCTTAACCTACTCTTTTCCATAAGAATTTCAGCAAGCATTTCGAATTTGGGAGAAATAGAGAAGGAAGAACCAGATGTCCCAGAGGCCTTACTAGGGCTATGGGTTCCATTGGTAACGAAAAATTTGGCTTTGGTGTTGGTGGAGATGTCTGCGTTTGCTACAGCCTCTGAGAAGGATCTAGGTCTCGCTGAAGGAGTTTTAGGAATTGGGACAGGGGAAATGGGAGTAATAGGGTCATCATTAATGGAGCCTGCCCTCGGCAAAACCGAGGAGGAGGGAGTGGGTACGATCGCAGGTGGAGAGGGATCAACATTAATGTCATTACTCATCTTTTGAGTTGAAATGAACACACCTGTTATGGGAGGGAGTCCATCGCCAGTTGGCCGTCCCTATTGTTGTCCACTGCTCACCATGGTGGCTTTAAAACTCCTGCCACTGCAAATGATGGAAACGTTGTCTGCCCGATCACGCTTCATTTTCGCCACTTTAGCAGAATGTTTTCACTGAAAAAGCAGAGCCTCAAGATCCTATTTTCAAAGACAACAATGTAAAGATAGATTTAATAATATATATTATATAAATATAATTATGATATCATTTTTTTAAACAATAATTTATACTATATTAAATAGAATAAATATATAATTTATATTATATGCAAAGTATTAAATATAATTATATTTTATAATATTTTATAATTATATTTAAAATATAATGTATATATTTTAAAAATATTTTTTTTATAAAATATATTATATAATAATATAATTTATATTATATGTAATATTATCATTAAAATCATAACTAATTATAATTCTACTAAACTAAATTATAATTAACTCTCCTAAAATTGTATAAATTAAGCTACGAATTCAACACATCGAAGGATTAAGGCTTAGCTTGTCTTGTTTGGGTCATTTGCTTTCAATCCATTACGACTTTGTGATTCTGTGTTACAACTTTTTTATTCTACTTAGTGTCTCCCTATTAATTTTAAATGCTTTGGAAATTGTCAGTAATGTCAAGGAGTTGTGTGCAAAGATTTCCTTGGCCGTGCAACAAAGGGTTGGAAAGAAGGGCTTTTTAATAGATGCGGGTAATGCAAATGATGCCGAGGTGTTAGATAGTTCACATTCTATCATGATGCCTACATGTCCATGCTTCCACACTTCTAGAGATTTACCATCATCATCAGTCCCAACCTCGATGATGTCACTCCCAAGTAGTCGATCCTTTAAAACCAAAACATGTTGGGGTCGCTTAGCTATGATTTCCATTGAAAGGTTTGACTAGAGTTGCAGAAGAATAGTGAGAAATAGAAAAATTTCAAAATTTTATTTTTAATTGAAGGGTTTATTATTTATTTGGAAAGGGGTATTACAAAACGAGGATGAAGAGGATTCTGATTGAGGCTTCTGATTGAGGGTTAGAATTCAATTGAAGGAAAACTCTCAAAAGATGAAGATTTGCATATATTTCCGTCCTATACATTTTGATTCTTCCATTGCTTGGTAAGTTCTATGAATGCCTCAAATTATTATATTCAATGTTAAAAATGTAAAACATATGCTCAAATCTGTACTATTTATAATTTTATGTCACTTTTTTTTCAGAACTATACTTCAATGTCATTGTTCACAATGTATTACAAGGATGAAGAGGATTCTGATTGACGTATTACTGACAAAATTGATTTGTTTGTCCCTCAATTTAAGGATGTTTCGGTGGCCAAATGATAATAGATTTTTTTGGTTGGAATGTTTGAGTTAGTCTCCAATGTCCCCTTTTTTAATGAGACTATATTAATTTATTAAAAAGTAAAGATACATTATGAAGACATTATGAAGAGTTGTGACTATTAGAGGAATAAAGTATACATGGAAATCCGAGGAAGAGGGAGGGGATCGTGACAAGAAGACAATGCACAAACCAATGAGCAAGAACAGGAGGAACCTAAAAAGCAAGTTGAAGATAAAGATTCTAGCAGATATGTTATTGGGTTTTAATGATAGCATGTGTCGCCAAAATATTAATAAAGAAAAGACAAAATGGGTTCCAATTGTTGCACAAGAAGAGAAGGTAGATGCAACAAATCATACATTATCTTTCAAAATTCCATGTGGTGGGTATTGATTGATTTTGTGAAGAGCATTGAGAATGATTTAGCAATTGAGAAGGAAATTTCAATTAGCTTTGTTTAAAAAAAATTGGGTCAACAAACTCTTTTTGAGAAAACAAGGAAGTAAATGCATTAGAGCCACAAGCTACAACAAAAGGTTTTAGTAGTTCCTATCATTGGTTTTAAGCATGCAAGAATTTTTAGATCAACAAACGATAAACAATAAGACTATACATAGTCTCGAGGCTATGAGCTAAATGCTGGAACCATTCATCCATTACCAGTTCTCTATATTTTACTACCATTTTTCATCATGGACGTAGAAGTAGGTTCATGTTCTTCTACCTGCATGTTTTTTAAACTTAGCCCGCTCTTCAATAGATTTCCAGTACCTACTACGCATCCTGTCTGATCCATTCGCTAAGAAATGTGTTTGATATCCAATGCAAAGGTCAAGGTGGTGGGAATTCTTTTATAGGAATGCAATATGCCCTTACAAGGCAAGAAGGTCAATTCGCTAATGGCGATTACAGGAATGCAAAAAACAAGTCTGTTTCATGGGATGTATTCCTTCTACAACACCTTAGTCATGGTGGGTGCACAAAAACCCTTGTACTGCGTTCTAAGCACAGAGTCATCGAATGCAACCCTGAGCAGATATGTGAGGGAAGGCAATTACGAGGCAACCCTTTGAGTGTATAATTATTATAGAACGCAAATGCAGGAAGATGTTTTAATGTTTCCCATCATGTTTAAGGCATGCAGGGTGCTTGGAGCCCTGGAACACGACATGACAATCCACGCTTTCATCATTGCACAGGGTTTTGAGTTAAATTCCAATGTCGCCAATGCCCTTCTCGTAATGTACACTAAATGCTTGCAGATGGAGTTTGGCACCAATTGTTTGACAAAATGTCGATTCGAGAAGTGGCAAGTTGGACCTCATATGACCATTAAAAACTCATTCAAAAGGAACAGTAGTAGTGGCGGCATAGAATTCAGGATTGTTATAGTGATTAGGGTCATCGACAAATTAGCCCAACTGGAGGATGAATCATGCCCAAGGTAAAATATATGCGCACTTCAATCATAATTTGTCAGTACTAGAATATATTATTTAGTGGTTTATAATCAAGATAAGTGGTTTCTAATCAAGATATATAGTATTATAAATATGCTCATGTTAGTTGTGGGACCAATAAGCTTAATTTAATATTTTAATAATAATAGTTTATGTACGAAATGCCACGTAAGACACTGCAATACATTTCAAACATAGATAAGGAGATTTACATTAATATTATAATATGTATGGTTCCTTACAAAACAATTTTATATTTGATTGTGTAATACATAATGATATCATAGACATAGAGATAGATTCTTAGGCCTGATCTATATACATATTTTTTCAATGCAATTTGGATAGTGGCCCATACAAACATTGGCATAGGTCTTACCTGAATGTAGCTATGTACGTGTGTGCAAATATGTATAAGATACCTATGTTGGACAAACTTTATAATTCTTATCAATCTTTGAGGTAAAGTTCCTTAGTGGAGGTTCAATAAAATCTATGACCCTGATATTTTGTTGATATATTTATATATCTATTCACTCGTCTTAGCAATCGCACCTTGGTACAATGAGTACGCTGAACAAGTGTCCAAGGTTTATTAGAAATAAATTTGGCCCATATTTTGCATATATTTGTGCGATACAAAATGTTAATTATTAAGACATTTGAAAAATTGCATTGCTTGTGAAAAGAAACTGTCAATGGAGAATTGATCTATTCAATACAATTATGCATTGACCTACACAGATCTAAACACATCTAAAAAAACCAATCAATTAGGAAGATAATTAATCTCCATTGCCAATAGACTTATGTTTCCAATAAGGAAAAATTGAGGGGTATCAATACAGATATAGGTAGGGGGATAAGAGTGTGTGAGGGATGGAGAGATTTTTTTAAATGGACAATATTCACTACTTGGTATTGGTTGACCAATTTGGTAGTCCATTTGTGTGACATGCAACTTTTATTTATTACATTTCTATCATTCAATATTTTCTATGTTGGTTGATAGGTATATATGTACTACAATGTACAAATGCCACTTTCTTGTTTGTGCCTTGCAGTACCTCATTCTTACAAGCAACCCTTTTTTGTTCATCTCAAGATTGTCGACTCATTGGCACACATTTAGCCAATGAAATTTAATGGTCTCCTTTATCCCAAAATGAACGGGTGAGATTAATTCAATGGTAGCCATTGTCCTCTTCCATTAATATCAACCATAAGGACGGACATCTAGGGATAGACAATTGGTGAAAAGAGATGAACGCTTCATATGACTTCAATGGTAGTCATTCTATCTCCAGCAGCTCCAACTGTTAGATGCAAAAAACAAGTCAGGATTTTCAAATGGATGGTTGGAAGTGGTCGAGAGCCCAATTAATACCATTGGGAGCTTCTTGACTGCCCATCCTTTATTTTGGAAACCGTTGCTGACATAATGAAAATTGTTTCTATCTATAGACTCTCGCTCAAGCAGTTTGTATATGTATAGACTCTCGCCCAAGCAGTTCGTGTTGTTCATGAATTTGCCAAATACATAATACGAAAGAAAAGTGAGGAAGTCAATCTCAAACCAGACTTTCTCTTGAGATTCTTCGTAGTCCCTTACTCCCAAACCAACTTTGATGAGGAGTCTTTGTGCAATATAGTGGTCTATTTTGTGTTGGCTGGCAGAGACATGATGATGTATGCATTGACATGGTTCATCTGGCTTCTTTCCTCGCACCCCCAAAAGGAGAAACACATTTTAAAGGAAGACATGGATAAGATAGTGGCCATGTCATATGAGGAGATAAAAGGGCTGAAGTATCTTCATATGAAAATATGTGAGTCGATGAGATTATATCCTCCCGTTCGCTATGACTCAAAATAGGCATTTCATGATGATTGCATGATGATGAAGAACGTAATCAAACAGTTGACAGTGCTTAAAAAATTTATGCACAATGTAGTTGCACATTCCTAGAAAATTTTGATACAATAGGAAATTGTATCTACAATTTACCATACAAATTAGTGGAAAATATTTAACTTTAAGGGAGTTGAAGAAGGTTTAGGTAAGGTATGTGTTTAGGTTGAAACTAGTGAAATAATTATTTTGTGTATGTGTGATATGTGTGTGATTTGTGATGTTATTAAATTGTGACCATCTACATTTATTGTGTGCTTCTCTCCTCTTCTACCATTCTGCCGCCTCTTGTATCTCACTTTCCTTAGACATCATCCATTCTACCCATGCTTCTCATACCAATACCAATTGTACTTATAAACCTTCAATATACTACTGAAGTAGTTCAATCAACTTAAGAACAAAATGGATGCTATGTCTATAGCTCTTACTCTACATATTACATACAATCATCCACATTGCACACATTTATAATTTGAGGTTGTTACCCACTCATTTCCCTGACTGAAACAAAATCTCTTATTATACTATTTTTGATGTTTAATGATACTGTTATTTATCTACCCCTCTCATCTTTATATATTTCTTCCAAATTGATCTTTTATGATCTTTCCATAACTCTACGACATTTCCATTGCACACTAATTGTGAGCTCCCTAACTGACCTTCCAATTTACATGACATAAATCTTCCGCTCGGTGAAAGCAAAAAAAAAATGAACAGTTCGCAACGCAATTAGTTACCGAGAAGACAATGAGATATTTTTCTCCACAACACCCGATAATATTTTTCTTGAATGACTTGTATTTATAATCTAGCAACATGCAATACACAAGAAGGGAACGTCCATGTCATGTTCCAAATTTTCCACCTTGACGCACACTGGGAGGATGCTGCAATTACGACAATCCATGAGACCGCATTCTTTGAGCGATTTGTAACAGATTTCACTTACCTTGTCTACACTTTCAAATTTTCAGGCCCATCTTTGCCAAACAACATTCAAACCGTTTATTTCATGGCACATAGAAAGTGAGAGATAGAGAGGAAGAGATTAAAAGATGTATAGATGGTGAGATATATTGATACAACGATAAGGAGATCTAGAGAGGTTGAGAGGAAGCGACAAACAAAGGCCCAAATACTTAAATGACCTTTCTATAACTCTACGACGTTCTCATTGCACACTAAGGTGTGATTGCTAGTTAATAGTAAAGGAGCTCTAAAAATGGAAAATACATATACCAATAGTCGATCGCACATGTACTAATAGCCGATCATTTTTTACCTTTTTTGGTTAGTAATTCACTCATTTGCACACCACTATTGAGACATTTTGTAACAACTACTAAGACATTTGACCACAAGTACTGACATTTTTTAGCAAACGACTATTGGTGTAAGAACATAACGAGTATAGAGAGAGCATTTTGAAATGACACTTTTGGACCACTTTGCGCTTCACGATCCCTACAAAGAGATCCGTGAATACCCAAAAGTTGAAACCTTAGTTTTAAGCACTTCACTCACCTACAGAGGTACACTAAAAAAATGACAAAATCTGACTTACGGTTTAGGAGTTCTAGGTGCGCAAAGTTAGCCTGGACGGCTACTGGGTGTTTTCCCCTAGATGGGGAACTATAAGAAATGTTGTTTAGGTGTATTCTTATTATATCAAGAGATATAATTAACTACCAATAACATCTTGGTGTGCAATAGGTCGAAGGAAGGTCATATAGAAAGAAATTTGGTCTATTTTTTGCATATATTTGTGTAGTATGAGGTTAATTAGAAGGACATTTAAGAAATGATGGTGTTTGTGAAAAAAAAGTCTCAATAGAGAAGTGATAGCCTCATATCAACTAAGCATACACTTACATGGATCTCAATACAAGTAAATAATAACTTCTAAGTTAGGATTATATAATCAGGATCCGGTACCAATAGAGTCTTGTTATGTTTACAAAAAGAAGAGAGGGGGAGAGAGGAGATATAGAGATAGAAAGAGGGAGAGAGGCAAGAGTGAGAGGGAGAAAGAGTTAAGGTGATAGGTATAGAGAGAGGAAGATAGAGATAGAGGTGGAAAATGAGACAATTATTGAGAGGAAAGGGAGAGATAAATAGAGAGGAGAGATAGATAGATATTACACACACACACACACACACAGAGGATATGGACTGATATATGGAGAAGGGTAGAGAGGAGAGGTTTAGGGTTAGAGAGAGATGTCCATAGATAATGATATAGAGGTAGAGGTGGAAGAAGATAAGTGGAGAGATAGAGAGAAAGATGCAAGGAGATATAGATATAGAGGTCTATAAAGAGGGAGAGGGGGAGGAGGTAGAGAGACGAATGGATAGAGAGGGGGAGAAATGTCTAGAGATAGAGGGGAATAGAGGAATATAGAGGTGGAGATAGATATAGAGCGAGGGAGACAAGGAAGACAAGTAGATCGAAAGGTAGAGATAGAGATATATATGTGGATAGAGAGTGTGAGAGATGGAGAGATAGAAAGAGATGGGGATAGATGGCCAGAGGAGGGAGATCGAGAAGAGGTGTGAGAGGATGTGATATTGGTAGAGAGAGGAATTCCAAGAGTGAGACAGAAAGCAAGTGATAAAGAAAATTAATAGAGAGAGAGAGAGAGAGAGAGAGAGAGAGAGAGAGAGAGAGATTAAACAAGAAAAGTAATAGAGAGGTATATAGAAAGAGGTAGAGAGAAGTAGAGAGGGAGAAATAAAGAGAGATAGAGATAGATATTGGGAGGGACAAAGAAGTGTGTGTGTGTGTGTGTGCGCGCGCGTGCGAGGGAGATATGGATAGAGAGGTAGAGAAATTGAGTGAGGGAAGTGAGAGAATTAGAGAGAGATTAAATCAATTACTATTAATAATATAATATATCATATTACATAATAATATAATAAATATATAATAGTATATTATATGTATAATATATAATATCAATTTATCATAAAATTACTAATAGCGATAAATTATATATACTAATATTATAGAACTAATAACAATAAAATTATAATACGATAAATCCAATCATACTATATTATAGTCATTTTAAATTAGCATATAATATTATATAGAAATAATACATAATTTTAATTTATATATATTATTAATTATGTTATATAATTTTATAATATATAGATGGTGAATATTTTTATAATATTATACATGTGAGAGAGAGATTTTCAATTTAAAATTTGTCATATATTTCAAGTCAATATCATCATACTTGTTATAATTGATGAACAAAGTAAAATAATTTAAAATGGTAATCTATAAATATCTTATAAATAAAAATTAAAAAGTCTTATAATATAATAAAAAATAAATTCTAACTCAAAGAAACAATATATTACAAAAGAAAAATCATAGAACTAAATATAAAAATATATTATTAAATATATAACACTTTAAAATTTATAATAATTAAGTATTGTTATTTAATTTTTAAAAAGAAGAACATTAATTTTTAATAATATAAATATATATTTGTTATTTCTTAATTATATTTTTTAAAGAAACCCTAATCACCTTAAAACAAATCTAAATATTATATGTTCAACAATTATAAAATGAGAAAGAAATATGCATACATATAATCTTTGTACCTCGAAAGTAATTGGTAGGTCAAACACATCAAATGAATCATTTTCAATGGCATGGAATAAAGTGAAGACAATAGAAAAGCATGCAACGATCATAATATGACAAATAAATAAAATAAGTGAACCCAAATACATTGATGGTTACAATAGTTTCAATCATCTTGCATGTTTCTAGATAAATGTGAGCCATTGATTTCACCTATTAGGTCGTTCATTTCAAATAATAAACACCTTTAGGGTAAGTATTATGATTTAATTAAAATGATGAAATCTCTATCTCATCTTGATGATGGATCACACCGTGTGATCTGAAATGTTGATGCAACCTAAATACTACATAGTAAATCTAGAAGCTAAGCATAATGACAAAAGCTATAAGAGTAGATACAATTGCTCTACATCAATCCCTATTTATGTTTACAGAATATAATTAAGAAAAATACAAAAATGTTTAAACTTTGCATTTTGTTTCACAAAATAAGTGAATGAATGTCTTGACTATGACTTTCATTAGTTGATGACTAATTTTTTTATTAGTATTATAAAGGTGAGAAGAGAAAAAAAAAATAATCCAAAGATTAATGTGATGTAGATGGAGTGGAGTTTAGTGGGTCAAACAAGAGACGCAAGCGTCAAAGTTCCTGCCTATAGTGGAATGTTTTAAGGTGTAGTTGATGCAATAGATGTAAAATGCACGAAGTATGTCATAGTGAAAGCATTGAAAAAACAAGGGGAAGATGATTTTATATTGGAATTATATTGGAGATTAGCAATTAGCAATCAATAATTTGTAGAGAGTACAAGTAGAATGATGCGAAGAAGCATTTATGACTGCGTTAACGCCTTTTTTCATAAGGTTGACAATTGGGACATGTTTATTGGAAATTGGGAATAAGTTTATTGGGAACAATATAATTATCAGAATAAGAAGAATTAGTGAATCGTTGAATATTTCATAATAGATTTTTAAAATAAAATATTAGAATTTATTGAATATTAAAACTATAAATTAGAGCAAAAGTTTGGAAAGCCTCTCTGGTCATTGAAATCAGAATTGTAAATAAGAATTTCATTTATTTTTATCGGTGGTTTGATATTATTACAACGGTCAATTGTAGACAACAATATCGTCCATGAGTAGATGGAATTATATTGTTCAATAGTTCTTTCCCTTTATGTTTTGAGGCCACTTCATAGTTCCTTGGTTTAATGGGAGCTATTTGTAAAGAGCTTTACCCATATAATTTTTTAATCTTTTTGTCATTTGGAGGTTCATCGTAAGGTTCTACTTGATAAAAGTGATTGAACACCCCATTGGAGGTCATTTATAAAGTAATCTACTAGCTTTATAGTTGAGGAAACCATTTTTTAGTACGAATATTTTTTTACCAAAAATTCATGTCAACTAGTGAGGGGCTTTATCCTTCTTCCATCCCTAAAAGCATATTCTAATATGATCCCTTGATCTCCACTTCTAATCCTATCCATCTAATCCTTGTGTTGAAAGAAATCTATAAATTGGATGCTAAAGTCATTTTCATAATAGAACATATTTATGTGCAACTTTATGGTACTAGTAAAATCATTCATTTCTCATCAAAAATGTCATCATTAAGCACAACTATCATGGGTTTGCGCAATACAAGTTGGAACAAGAAATTTATTTATGTTTTTATTTTTTTCCTTGTAGAAATTATCTTTGTCATATAAACACCATAAAATCTTTATGTAAGGAAAAAGCTACCACATTCCATTTGAAGTTTACTTTTTAGTAGTCAATAAACACTTGAAGAATATCGATAATATCCACAAGAAAAAACAATGGAAATTTTATTTTCCACCCACTATACATCTTTCTATACCATAAATACAAATGTAAAAATAACCAATACAATAAAAATATATATAATATATAATAAATATATTTTAAAATTTAAAATAAATAAATTATAATATATTGCTATCTTCTAAATATGTTTTTGAATGCTCAAAACTATGAGCATATATTGATACCTCCTGAGTAAGTTTTTGAATGCTCCATTTGTCATTCAATTCACTAAATCTACATTGGGTTGCAGTTATAGCTTTAAAATATGCAGTTGACTGTCAACTTCCACCATGTTTTTGAATGCTCCATTTGTCATTCAATTCACTAAATCTGGGTTGGGTTGCAGTTATAACTTTAAAATATGCAGTTGACTGTCAACTTCCACCACGTGGTGATTACCATTGGTATGTGTGTGCTAAAATGTTGACACACTTCTATGAATCATTCCATCCAAGGTTGCTCAAGAATGAGGCCTCAAATATCGATCTATAGCTCTCTAGTCATGGAGTGCAAAGGTTTGAAATGGAGGCCCTTAGATTGACCTAGTTGTGCCCATGCAAGTACACCATGAAATGAGAGATCCAATGCATGAAAATGAGATCTACTCTATATTATAACAATGCATGAAAGAAAATTAATCTAAATGATAACAATGCATGGCTAAATCTATGAAAGGAAATACAAATGCAAGTTTAATCTATGAAAATAAACATGAATCTAATCTACATGAGTAGCCATGAATGCAAGAAGAAGTAGATAAGAAGAAAGAAGTTGCAATATCCAAGCTCAAGTGCTCAAATCCTCCTCCAAAATTGCTCTCCAAACCTACAGCATAACAATACTATGAAAAAGATGTATATGAATGATTGATGATTGATGATTATCAAATGAGAAGGAGAGGTTTCCTTATATAGGAAAGTGAACGGTTGAGAATAAGAGGCAAAAAGAATTGATCAATGGTTGAGATTAAGAGGCAAAAACCCACCACTTAGGAAGATGTGATGAAAAAAGGATTTTAATTTAATTTAATTTAATTTATTGCCTTTTTCATCAATTAAAGTGCTTTAAGTGGGGATTTTTATTTATTTAATTAAAAGAGGGGTTTTCTTTTAATTAAATAAATTAGAAATTTTTTATTTAATTAAATGGGAGGAATTGAATTTAATTAAATAAGATGAATTTAATTAAAAGGGAGATTAAATCTTTTAATTAAATGAGAGGAATTTTATTTAATTAAAAGGGAGATTAAATCTTTTAATTAAATAAAAATGATCAAACCTTAGGAAATATTGAAATAATGGAATAAATGAATTAATTACAATCTGATCAAGGAAATTGATTTGAATTGAAAATGTTCCAAAGCATTGATTCAGAAATTTGATAAATTGATAAAATAATAAATGGGGCCCAAAGTCTAGGCAACCATTTTAGGGTGCATACATTTGCCCCTCTTTGACAAATGTGTGGTCGACTCAGGAACACATGTAGTCAAAGAATGTGGTTGAAGTGTGAGGTGGGATCATAAAACAACCCAAATGTGTGGTCAATTCGGGAACACATCAGGACAAAAATAAGCATAATTAAAAAAGACAAAGTCAACACCGAAATAAGTAATTGACATGTCAGAGATAAGAATCTCAAGAAAGACTGATATAATTGATAAAACTGAATCAAAGATTGAAGTTTGATAGGTACTTCCCCCTCGTGATCGAAATTGAAATGAGATAGAGGAGAAACAAAAAATTGATAAATTTTGATGAAATCGAACTAAAGATAAGGTTCTTGATGTAAGATAAAAGATATAAAGATCACAGAACCAAGGTAGATCATCAAACATGACAGATTATGCCCCAAGGTTGAATTAGAAGAAGAAGAAGAAGAAGAAAAAGAAGAAGAAAGAGAAGAAGAAGAAGAAGAAGTGGGGTGAAAGCAAATGGAAGATAGAAGTTTGGAAGAAGTGGAAAAAAATTGAGAGAAGAAAGAGAATTTGCCTGAAGAAAGAGAATTTGCCTAAAGAGAGAGAATGCCCCAAAATTAAACAACTATTTAAGATAGAAAATTTTGATTGAGATCACGAAAGAAGATAAGGAAACAAAGATCAAACATGATCATAGTTGATTAAGAGTCCACAAGAAAGATGAAGAAAAACCTCTCAAACTCATAATGCAGCCTAAAATGCAAACTAACATGAAGTCTAACAATTCAAGCTACATGAAAATGAAAAGGTGTACTTGCAATAGAGCAACTATAACTTAGGACCTTGTGTTCATCATTCATAAGAGAATGTTAAGGAACTTATTTTCATCATTGGGCCATTATTAACGGACATCAAAAAATCACACAATCATCACTAGTCATAAGTGCAACTATGAAGATATGAATGTGATTTATATCGGAAACATCACACAACCATCACTAGTCACAAGTGCAACTATGAAGATATGGATGTGATGTATATCGAATTTGAAATGTGGAAAGATTCTAACATAAGCATCAAAGACATAAAGTTCAAGATGACTGTGATGTTAGCTTACCCAATTTAATATAGAAAAACCATGCTTGCATCAAGGCATAGAGGCCAGGATGGCCAGCAGAATGGTTATACAAAACAATGAAGCATAAAGCAGGAAGCAAAGAAAAACATGCCCCATGCCCCAAGTCCTCTAGCTATGCATCATGGAGAGACTTATTAGACAAGGACACTCAACAAAAATCAATAACAGTCAGCACACAAAGAAAAGATCGTGACATAGCTCAAGCATTTAGTGCTGCAATTAAAAATATAAGTGTGTTAACTGATACTGAGTTTTGAGGATAAGGATCGAATGCTTGCAAGCAGGTAAGGCCACATGAAAAAATGGGGTAAGACCAAACCAATAAGTGTTGAAAAACACTCGATGCTAGGGATTGTATTGAAAAATATAGTTGGGGTGGTGTTGAAAAACACTATTTGTGAGGTGTCCTAAAGACAAACGCATCCAAGAGACTGAAGCTAATACAGTTATGCCCCCTAGATAAAGACAAAGACCAATTCCAAACCAAGGAAACAAGGATAAGGCATGATGGAGAAAGGCTAAGTGTTGAGGTCACGCGCTAAGAAATAGGGGCGCAAAGGCCTCAAGTAGCGTCCGTTTCCAGGTTTTCACCACTTGGATTTTATTACAAATTTTTCTCTTTCATTTTTTTTCTTCTTTTTTAAGGACTTTTTATAATTTTTTTGAATTTTTTCTACCAAGGCGCTCGTTTCCAGGTTTTCACCAAGGCACTTTTTCTATTTTTTTGAATTTTTTGGAGATACACAAAGCACCTATGTCTAGGTTTTCACTAAGATGATCATTTTTTCAGGACATTTTCTGATTTTTAGAATTTTTGACAATATATCATTTTTCTAAATTTTTTCAGGATCAATAAGTATGTACAAAGGATGCCCCCAGACAGAATGGGCATCAAACTCCCAAGCAAGATCACATCATGTAGTCCCAATATTTAGCAAGGTGGAGGACATGAGGGATTAGAAAGATGGTGGAAGAGATGGAAGACAGGGAAAATGAAGGAAAATGAAGGGAAGAAATCCTCAAAAGAAAACTCCTCAAGAGTACCTAAGATAGGGAAAAAGAGACATCATGTAAAGCACATTTAGACAAGCAATGAAAGGCCAACATAGGATAAGTCACAAAAGCATAATGCAAGAGCAGGAAAGTATGCAGTCCAAAGGAGTAGACATGTCAAGAGGCTTCATAGCACTATTTTTTACTCTTTTTTCTTTTTTTCTTTTTATTAGATCAAGACCAAAGGGGAAAAGGATAGTGATAGGTGAAAATGAATGGAGAAAGATAGATATGAAGGCATGAAAGGAATGAAAGAAAGATCATCGTAAGATAATTCACAAGATAGCCCAAATGTTCGTGTATAGATCAACATTGTCAAGATCAAAGAGAGAATACAGAATGGATGAAAGATGTAGACGAACTACGCATGATGCCTGATTGCCAGGTTTTCATCATGGTATCTATCCAAGGTGCCACAAGGGAGTGGTTTTCACCATAGGACAAAATGATTTCCCTTAATTTTTTTTTTAAATTTTTTTTTTTTTAAATAATTTTTTGGAAGAAGGCAAGATTTTTAGATAATGCTCCTTGAAAGGATAAACCATGATATGCCAAGGATTCAAAATGATATGCTCAAAGATGCTGATAGGGAAAGGAAGATGAAAGAGAAAAATGGAGGATAAGGTTTTATGCAAAGCGAGTGAGGTTGGAAGATAGGAGGAATAGACAAATAAGGAAAAAGAATAGAAGGTAGAGGTATAGTGAATGGAAGAATTGTGAAAGGGTAGATGGACATGAAGGCAAGATCAACATCAATACACACCTTGAAGGGTGGTGAGAGGAAGGAGAAAATGTGAATGAAGGAATACATGAAGGAATATGGTGAATAGATAGCAGAGGTTGCGGTTTAGGTGCATGGAATGAAAGAATGTTTTTGGAAGAAGATGAAGTGGAAGCCTTTGGAAGCTTGAATGTCAAATTCACTTGTTTCTCAACTTTAGAGAGAATATCTTTAATGATGGATTTTGGAACCCATACTTGTCTTGTGATTTTCTTCTTAGATATGTCTTTTGACTTTATGCCCCCATGTCGATTAGAGGAGACATGGTGATCTTCTTTTTTAGATGGATTCGCGTATTTCTTCTTTTTCTTGTATTGAACATTCAAGTTTTGTCCAAAAGACTTGGGACTTGTGGAGGAAGAAGAAGAATATGACTGGTTTAGATGGGTGGATGGATGAAAAGGATTCAAGGGTATGCATCTATGT